>WNWK01006905.1:5000-100019 GCA_009830355.1 Cherax destructor | reverse complement strand
ATGCCAAGTGTACCATTTTATGTTAATTAATGTTAGTCTGAGGTTCCGTTTGACATAGTCAAAAATTTTGAGGATTCTATAATGGCTCCCGCAGGTCGCCCCCCCTTTTAATTTTAAACAGAGCATCAGGTGGGGGGATGCCTCTGTACCCCCCCTTTTTTCCCCCCAAATTATTACGTTCAAGAAAAAAAAAATTTTTTTAAGTAACTTTTTTCTGTGACAAGTGACCCAAGATGATTTAAAAAAACAGCAAAGGTACAGTGATGCCCCCTTTTTCCCCCGGAGATAACCTTTCCTGCCATGGATCAGAACCTCCATGACAACACACATGACCCCCAACTGACCCAACCCCTGAAAGGGTTAATATGCCCTCACAGATGACGCACACATTTTACTAGATATATGGTTCAAAACCCAAAGTTGAAAAATTAAAATTTTGTGCAACATTGTTTTTTTAATAAAAACCCAAAGGGGGTTTTCATCAGTCCAAAAAGGGGAAATGGTGAAGAACAAAAAAAAAAATATATAAAAAGGGTTATATACTGTGACAGGTGAGGTGAAAAATGAGGTGGTAAAATTTTTTTGGGGGAAAAAGGGGGCCTAATTTAAAGGAAGGGAAGTTCCCTTTATTGCCCCCAAGATGTAGATACTTTCAGAGAACCACTTTTCTAATTTATCAACTTGTCGGTTCTCTGACCCATTCATCTTTTTTCCCCTGTCAGACACAGCAACATCTTGGGATTTTAAAACAGGGAAAATTTCTTACTTGAAAAACCCTTTTTAGACGTGACCTACCCCACTTTTTTTTTTCCCCAATTATCCACCTGCTGGGGGACTGATTCCCTAAAACCCTCCTGTTCTTCACCATTCTCCTTTGTGGGACGATAAAGCCACTGTGGGGAAACGTTTCCTCATTAAAGATACGAAGTGTTGCATATGTGTCTAATTTATCAACACATACTAGTCTTGGAACGGAAGTTATTCTAGCCTCACTGGGTTATAGGGGGCACGAAGACGGGGAAAAAAATTTTTGGGATATCGAAGATAAACTTCCTCACTCGTAAACAATCTCCCACTATATTGTTCCCTCCCACTCTCCTAAAACTATCCCCCCTCCCTGGCCCCTCCCCACCCAAGACTTTATGGGGACATAACCCGCCAGGATGGTTTTTAGGAGGTGTCATGTGGTTAAATTAGTAAGTTTTTATGTAAGTTTTAAAGGGGGAAAATTGGGGGCCCCATTCAGTCTTTTGGGGGAATTTTTGGGGCACTGGGGGAACAAGAACAGAGAAAGTTTATCCTAATTGCTGTGTGGGGGTTTTGAGAGAATGGTGTCACCCTACCTTCTCTCTGATATGGAAATAAGCCGACACAATCTGTAAATCGTGAAGCTTTAATCTCGGCGTCGAGAAAACAGTAAAGCCCTTTGGGGCCATCAGTGATCCACCAGCCACCCCAGTCCAGCCAACCTCCTGTCCTCATTATCCTACTGCCTCACTTCCTCCCCCCCCCATTCTCCTCCCCCCCCCTCTTATCCACTGGGGGAAGTGACCAAAGCATTTTTGGGGCCCAATTTTTTTGCAATAAAATTTTCCCCAAAAACTGCCTTCTGGTAAGTCCTAGCATTCTAAATCTCTCCCCGTAAATTTGGGATGATGTGTAGGACAACAGAAATTAGGAATTTTGGGCCCAAACAACCCCCGAGTTTTCCCCTTGGGGGCCCAAAAAAAGGTGAAAAAACCCCGTCTCAAACTTGTGTTGAATCGGATGGCGGACCCCTCAAACCCGCAATCGAAGCCGAGGCGGTTAATTAGTGGGGGGGAATCCTTCACGATAGTGTAAATAAATTGATACATAAAATTTTTTATGTAAGAAAAAATTTTTCCCCTAATATATTTTAAGACGATATTCGTCACCTTGCTCTTTTCACCCATTTTACATAGATCTCATCTAATGTACTTTTTTTTAAATCATTTTCCCCCTTCTAGTGTTTTTTTTCCCCCCCCGCATTTATACAAAATAACCCCCTTTTTTAACTTAGTCTTGTACCTTAAGTTTAAAATATAAATCCCACCCAAATGTACTTATTCTACGAGATTTTTTTTAAAAATTTTTAACCTTTTTAAAAATACCTTACTATCTACACAAAATACTCTGTTTCTACAAATAAGCAATAAAGAATTGACAATCCCATTCTTAAATTTAAAAAAAGGCAATAAGAATCTGAAAGACAGAATTTTTCCCCCGGACTATTCACCATATGCGAAAAAAATTTTCTTATATGCACCTCCAGCATGGAGCCCTGAGAGAATATATTAAGAAACTCGACTCAGGGGGAGAGAGATTCGCCACCAGGACTTGAACTGAGGAAAAAACTATAAAAAAACAAAAAGGACTTGACCTGTCTGTGAAAAAATTTTTAAAAAAATAGCAGTGATCAAGTCAATCAAAATACTTTAACAACAATGTAAAAAATAAATTCAGCAAGGGAGGGACCAGGCAGGGACCGACGAGGGGATAGGACGGGGGACCAGGACGGGGGGACTAGGAGGGGGGATGGACGATGGCCCGGGACGGGGGACCGGGACGAGGGGACTAGGACGAGGGATCGGAGGGGGGACAGGACGAGGGACCAGGACGATGAGATCTATTTTTTTACTTAGGACCTGTTTCGAGGATTTTTCTACCCCTGCAGCGGCATGATATCAGGTTGTTTGTGCTAGTACCCGCAGGCATCAAAACCCGGGTTTCCCCCCCGGGGATTTAAAAAGGGCCCACTTTTTGGTTCGGGAAATTTTTTTATCTCTTTAGTATGTCTAAGAGTGTTGGGCCACGGATGCTGACACAAAGTTTTCTAATGTCCCCATTTTTCCCCTTTTCCTGGCTTTATTCCATTTTTCCCCTTTCCCAAAATTTTTCCCCGACTATTTTGTGTAGTTGTGTGTTTGGAATAAGACCTCCAATATTTTTCCCATATTCTTTCCCCAAAAGGGTTATAATAAAAACCCAAAAATTTTTAAAGGGGTGGAGGGGTAAGCCAGCGGAAGGCCTCAGTCAGACCCCCAAAAAAAGCTCCAGTAACGGGTCATCATAGAAAACCCCCCGGTCGGAAAAAAACTTGTCCTGTTTCCTGACAAACCTTACCTAACCTCTCTCTCCGCTCCAGAAAGCACATTCCTGGAAGGCTCTGACCCCCCCTAAAAAAACCCCCGTCAACTTGAACATCTTTTAAAAAGAGAAAAAGTGATCTGAATGATTCATCACAAGTACTTCTATTTGTTTTGAAAGCCCCCTTCATCACTTTTTTTTTGGGGTTTCATGGTATCTGCCCTACTGTTTTTCTCAAATGTTATGTTCTAAGATTATTTTCCCCGTCTTTTACAAGTCCCTTTCGTTCTATCAGATGGCCCTCCAGTGTTTTGTGCCCAGAATTCCTTAGGGAGTTATTTAACTTTCCATATCTAAGCACTTAGAATTTGTCATCAGTGAACATTACATTTTTTCATGCCCGATGGAAGACTTTGTTGATACCTACTTGAAAATTTTTTTCCAAAAAGGTTTTTTGGGATGCCTTTCCCCGGGGGTTTAAAAGACTTGTTGGTGCCTAGTTGGTGGTGGTAATACCGCCCGCTGCTGGTACCTCATGTGTTAATACCATCAGGAGTCCCCCTAATCCTTCATTGTTTTTCGATGTTCAAAAATTTTCCCTTTAGCTTGATCCCCTTTTTCCTGTGATTCCCCACGGTTTTTTTTACCATTGTTATCATTTAAACCCGGGCATTTTCTTCTGATGCAGCAGTGAACAACTTTTCTTTCAAAACCTTTTGGGGGTTTTTGTTCATTACAAACTTTTTTTTCCCCCCGCTCGAATTTATATATTTCTGGTTCTTCTGTTAACTTCCCTTTCCTCTCCAGTTCATTCCACTTTTTCTATGATCTGATGGTTGCCTCCTTACACTGATGGTTGCCTCCTTACACTGGTGGTTTCCTCCTTTCACTGGTGGTTTCCTCCTTCCCCTGATGGTTTTTTCCTTTCACTGGTGGTTGCCTCCTTTCAGTGATGGTTTTTTCCTTTTTCTGATGGTCCTCCCCACCCCGGGGGGTTGCCTCCTTTTTCTGGTGGTTGCCCCACTGATGGTTCCCTCCCCACACTGGGGGTTGCCTCCCTTTTCACTGGGGTGGGTGCCTCCCACACGATGGTTTCCTCCTTACACTATGGTTTCCTCCCCTTTTTCTGATGGTTGCCTTCCCACACTGATGGTGCCTCCTTACACTGGTGGTGCCTCCTTACACTGATGGTGCCTCCTTTGGTGGTTTTTTCCACATTTGGGGGTTGCCTCCTTACACTGATGGTTGCCTCCTTACACTGGGGGTTGCCCCCCTTTTTTACACGGGTTTTTGGTTGGGGGCCCCCCTTTCACTGGTGGTTGCCCCCTTTTCACGGTGGTCCTCCTTACACTGGTGGTTCCCCCCTTGGTGTTTCCACATGGTTTGCCCCCTTACATGGGGGGTTGCCTCCTTACACTGGTTTGCCCCCACACTGGGGTTTCCTCCTTTCATGGTGGTTCCCCTTACACGGTGGTTTCCCCCCACGGTGGGCCCCCTTACACTGGGGGTTGCCTCCCCACTGGTGGTTTCCACAGGGGGGGCCCCCCTTTCACTGGGGGTTCCTTTCACTGGTGGTTTCCTTTCCCTTTCACTGGGGGTTTTCCCCCCCTTTCACTGGGGGGCCTCCCACACTGGTGGTTGCCTCCCAACTGGTGGGCCCCTTTAAATGGTGGGCCCCCTTACACTGGTGGTTGCCTCCACCGGGGGGCCTCCCCACTGGGGTTGCCCCCTTACACTGGTGGTTGCCTCCTTACACTGGTGGTTGCCTCCCTCACGGTGGTTGCCTCCCCCTGGTGGTGCCCCCTTCCATTTTGGTGGTTGCCTCCTTATACTGGTGGTTGCCCCCCCTTACACTGGTGGTTGCCCCCTTACACGGTGGTTCCCTTTTACACTGTGGTTCCCTTTTACACGGGTGGTTCCCCCCTTTTACACTGGTGGTCCCTTTTACACTGGTGGTTGCCCCCACACTGGTGGTTCCCCCCTTACACGGTGGTTCCCCCCTTTACAGGAGGGTTTCCCTTTTACACTGGTGGTTGCCTTTACACTGGGGTTTGCCCCTTTTACACGATGGGCCCCCTTACACGAGGGGCCCCCCCTTAACGGGGGGTTTGCCTCCTTACACGGGGGGGCCCCCTTACACTGTGGTTGCCTCCTTACACTGATGGTTCCCCCCTTTTATTTTTTGGGTTGCCTCCTTACACTGGTGGTTGCCTCCTTACACTGATGGTTGCCTCCTTACACTGATGGTTGCCCCCTTACACGGGAGGGTTGCCCCTTTACCCCGATGGTTGCCCCCTTACAGTGAGGGTTTGCCTCCTTACACTGGTGGTTTCCTTAACGGGGCCCCCTTTTACACTGGTGGTTGCCTCCTTACACGATGGTTGTCCACACGGGTGGTTGCCTCCAACTGGTGGTTGCCTCCTTACACTGGTGGTGCCTCCTTACACTGGTGGCCCCCTTTTCCCACTGGTGGTTGTCCTTACATTGGGGGTTGCCTCCTTACACTGATGGTTCCTTTTACAGGGGGTGCCTCCTTACACTGGTGGTTACCTTTACACTGGTGGTTGCCCCCCTTACACTGATGGTTGCCTTTACTGATGGTTGCCCCCCTTACATTTTTGGGGGCCCCCCACACTATTGGTTGCCTCCTTACAGTGGTGGTTGCCCCCCTTCGTGGTGGTTCCCCCCTTTACGGGGGTGGTGCCTCCTTACACTGATGGTTCCTTCACTGGTGGTTGCCTCCTACCCCGGTGGTTGCCCCCCTTACACTGGGGTTGCCCCCTTACACGGGTGGTTTCCCTTACACTGATGGTTGCCTCCTTACACTGATGGTTGCCTCCTTACACTGGTGGTGCCCCCTTTTTCAGGGGGGTTCCCCCTACACTGGGGGTTCCCCCCTTACACTGATGGTTGCCTCCTTACACGGGATGGTTGCCTTTACACTGGGGGTTGCCTCCACTGGTGGTTCCCCCCCTACCGGTGGCCCCCTTTTTACACTGGTGGTTGCCTCCTCACTGATGGTTGCCCCCTTACAGTGGTGGCCCCCCCCCAAGTGGTGGTTGCCCCCACAGTGGGGGGTTGGGCCTCCTTACACTGGGGCTGCCCCCTTTACACTGGGGGTTGCCTTTTTTTCCTCCTTCCACTGGTGGTGCCTCCTTACACTGGGGGCCCCCACTGGTGGTTGCCTCCCACTGATGGGCCTCCTTACACGATGGTTGCCTCCAAGGGGGATGGTTGCCCCCTTTACACTGGTGGTGCCCCCCAAAGGGGTGGTGCCTCCCCCCGGTGGTCCCTTTTCATGGGGTTTGCCCCCCCCGGGGGAGGGTTTGCCTCCACACTGGTGGTTGCCTCCTTACGGGGGGGTTTGCCTTTACACTGATGGTTGCCTCCTTACACTGGTGGTTGCCCCTTCAGTTTTGGGTTTGCCCCCACACTGGTGGTGCCCCCCTTACACTGGTGGTTCCTTTTACACTGGGGGTTTGCCTCCACACTGGGGGGTTGCCCCCCACACTGGGGGGTCCTTTTACACTGGGGGGCCCCCCTTTTACACTGGGGGGCCCCCCTTTTACACTGGTTTGCCCCCTTCACGGGGGGTTTTTGCCTCCTTACACTGGTGGTTGCCTCCTTACACTGGTGGTTGCCCCCTTACACTGGTGGTGCCTTTACACGGGGTTGTCCTTACACTGGTGGTTCCCCCCTTTTACATGGTGGTTCCCCCCCTTACACTGGGGGTTTGCCTCCACACTGGGGGCCCCCTTACACGGGGTTGCCTCCTTACACTGGTGGGCCCCCTTACACGGGTGGTTGCCTCCCCCTGATGGGCCTCCCACGGGGGGTTTGCCTCCCCCTGGTGGTTCCCTCCTTACACTGGTGGTTCCTCCTTACACTGGTGGTTGCCTCCCCCCTGGTGGTCCCTTTTCCCTTTTTTACACTGGTGGTTGTTTTTTACACGATGGTCCCCCCTTACACTGATGGTTGCCCCCCTTACACTGATGGTTGCCTTTACACTGATGGTTGCCTCCTTACACTGATGGTTGCCTCCTTACACTGATGGTTCCTCCTTACACGGTGGTTGCCTTTACACTGATGGTGCCTCCTTACACTGATGGTTGCCTCATTACACTGATGGTTGCCTCCATAGGACTGCCTCCTTACACTGATGGTTCCCCCCTTTTCGGATGGTTGCCTCCTTACACTGGTGGTTGCCTCCTTCCACTGATGGTTGCCTCCTTACACTGATGGTTCCCTTTACACTGATGGCTGCCTCCTTACAGTGGTGGTTGCCTCCTTACAATGATGGTTGCCCCCTTTACACTGAGGGTTTGGTTTTTTCCTTTACACTGATGGCTGCCTCCTTACAGGGGGTGGTTGCCCCCTTTACAGTGATGGGGGTTTTTTACGGGATGGTTGCCTCCTTCCCCGGTGGTTCCCTTCACACTGATGGTTGCCCCCTTTACACTGGGGTTGCCCCTTTACACTGATGGTTGCCTCCTTACACTGATGGTTGCTCCGAGTGTCTTTTTTTTCCCCCTCGGGTTGGCAAGCTTGACTCTCGTCTTTTTGAATGGAGAGTTTTCCCCCAAGGGTTTCCGTCTCCCCCTCACAAACTCTGCCTTCGGTTAACATATGACTATTATTGTTAATATTAAAATTTTCCCTTATTAATAAATAAAAATAATATTACCTCTGCGCTGTTTGACCCCTGTATGGGTTGGGGTGTTTGACCCTGTAGGGGTCAAACAGGCAGAGGTAGTTGAAGTTGTAAGGGTTGGGTTAGTGGAAATAGTTGAGGGTCAATGAAGGAGTAAAATTAATATCATAATCGGTGGGGATAGGTTTGTTTCTTTTTGGTAAAAAAAGTCACTACTTCCAGTCTTAATGGAGAGGCTTGAGCGCCTTTCCAAGTGGTATTCAGGGGGGGGTCGGGGTGGTCGATTCGTAAAGATGTTAACACAGTTTCTCCCACATTCCTGACAAAAAATGGGAAAGAAGATGGCCAAGAGTCTAACTGAGTCTGACAGAAAATAATTTGTCGTCCTCTAATTCAAATCATTGTTGTTTCCAGCATTTTCAGTTTTAAAGAGAACTGCGGAGTGACCTTGCAGCCAGTAATGATAGCGCCTGAACACAGTCGCTGTCAGAGGGGCACCCAGTGTCTTATCAGTGGATCACATGACATGTCATAAGAAAAAAACCCCGGAATGAGTGAGGTTTGAACCATGGCGAGTGAGTTTTAAAAAATCCACTCGCCATGGGTTCAGATCCCACCTGTTCCGGGGTTTGTTTGTAATCATGTTATTACGATTTCGTGAGTCACGTCATAAGATGCTGCAGTTTCCCGATGCAGAGTGACCTGCCCACCACAACACTGCCACCATGCAGAGTGACCCGCCCATCACAACACTGCCACCATGCAGAGTGCCGCCCACCACAACACTGCCACCATTCAGAGTGACCCGCCCACCACAACACTGCCACAATGCAGAGTGACCTGCCCACCACAACACTCCCACCATGCAGAGTGACCCGCCCACCACAACACTGCCACTATGCAGAGTGACCCGCCCACCACAACACTGCCACCATGCAGAGTGACCCGCCCACCACAACACTGCCACCATGCAGAGTGACCCGCCCACCACAACACTGCCACCATGCAGAGTGACCCGCCCACCACAACACTGCCAACACAACCTACCTTACAACTGGGCTCATAATGAGTCATTCTCGTTCTGTCTAAAAACTGAATTTCACAAAAGGATAAATATCCCTTCTAATAAGCCCAAAAGGAGTGGGTTGGGGTAATTAGATTCAAGCCGACGGGAGGGAGAAAAGGTCCCACTCTTCGAATCGAGAGCCCTCTCACTTCGGCAAGGGACATCCTCGTCGTTTGAAGGGGAAGCACTCTAGAAGTGGCAGAACATCACTCAACTCCATGTATCGTGTCCCACCCCCCATCAACACCAGGATTGAATTATCCTGTTAAAAACAATCCCAGAGAATGAACGAAACAACTTTTTTTTGGGGGGATCAGATTATTTTTGTTACAGGATATCTGAAACAGATATCAGTCCAACAGAGTATAAAAACTCACCGAGTCAATTTATAGGAGAGGAAATATACACGATGGAAGTCTACGCAACTGACAACGTCTCTATGTAATTACACACACACACACACCTAATATATGCAAAAGACCTACGAGAAGGGATGGAGTCTTATGCGTCACTGTTTGCTGATGATGTAAATTGAATGAGAAGAATTAAAACAAGAGATGAGAGAGATAAACAGCAGCGAGACCTCAACAAACGGTCTAGAGTCGAGTACAGACGAATGCAAGGATGCTGAGCACAACACAGCAGGAGATAAACTGCAAATGCCAGCGATCAAAAAATTTCCTGGGAGTAGATACAACACCAAGCATATAACCAGAATTTTACATAAACACATAACACCAGCGGTGTGTGGGGTTAGCGAGCCTCGGAACAGCATTCAGGAATTTGAATAAAGGATCCTTCAGGACTTTATACACGACATATGTTAGACTACGCATGGTGCCCACACCTCGGTGTCGAAGCTGAAGCACCCGAACTTACAACCTTGGCGAGACACCTCAAGGGAGGTTTCTTGATGCTGGTGAGGGGCTCTTGATCTAGGGAACTGTATCTGTGCTCCAGTTCCCCGAACTGAGCCTGAATGCTTTCCATCTTTCCCCACCCCCCACAGGAGCTGCATAATCCCTACGGGTTTAGCGCTCCATGATAATTGGCGGAGAGGACTAGGGGAAAACATGACTGCGACATACAAACTCTTAAGAAGAACTGATAAGGCAGAAAGGAAGTGCTTCAATAAGATCTGAAACGGACACCATATTGCAGTTACAGAGACCAACTGGGTGCGTCAACACATGAAAGAGCAAGGGGAAACCCAGAGTAAAAGAGGGAAAAGAAAGAAGTCGGAGCGGTGAGTGTGTGAAGAAAGAAGACAAGAATGTTGATGGACGCGAAGGTAATATACCAGAGTACACAAGTGCCAAGCTTTATTTTCTGATGAGCGGCGGGGAAGGAGGGAGGGAGGGTGGGGGGGGGTGGTAGGTAGGTAGGTACTCCCCAATTGTGGTTGCGGGGGTCGAGACTCAGCTCCTGGCCCCGCCTCCGTCCGCTACTGGGTCTCTGCTCTCCCTGCTCCATGAGCTCTATCACCCCTCGTCTTAAAACTACGTATGGTTCCTGCCTCCACTATTTTTTTCTAGACTATTCCACTTCCTGACTACTCTGTGGCTGAAGAAATGCTTCCTAACACCCCTTTTGACTCATCTGAGTCTTCAGCTTCCAGTTGTGCCCCCTTTGTTTCTGTTTTCCCCCTCTCTGGAACATCCTGTCACTGTCTACCTTGCTTCCCCGTTTTTTTGATGTCTTATCATGTCTCCTCTGACCCTTCTTTCTCCAGTGTTGTTAGTCCATTTCCTCAACCTTTCTTCATAGGACAGCCCCCTGAGGTGTGTGGTGTGTAGGTTTACACACAGTGTTGGGGGGTTCATACTTAGCTCCTGGCACCGCCTATAAACTACATTGACATCATGATTTCTGGCCTTTTAGGCCTTATTATATCTAATCTTGAAACTGTGTATTGAATTTTTCCCCCACCACCACCAAGTCATTCCACTCTTAAACCCATCCTAAGACTACCTGGATACCGGAGAGGGCTTCGGGGTCAACGCCCCGCGGCAGGTCTGAGACCAGGCCTCGTGGGGTCAAGGCTGATCAACCAAGCTATTACTGCGGGGCCCCCAAACCGGGGCAGAACCACAGCTCGGTTAGTCAGGTACTGATTTTAGGTGCCTGTCCAGTGCCTTCTTGAAGACAGCCAGGGTCTATTGGTAATCCCCTTATGTATGCTGGGAGGCAGTTGACACTTATTTTGTCTCTCAGTGTACTCCGTGGCCCCCCTGCTTTTCATTGGGGGAATGTTGCATCTCCTGCCGAGACTTTTACGTTCATAGGGAGTGATTTTCGTGTGCAAATTTGGTACTAATCCTTTTGAATTTTCCAAGTGTATATTATCATGACTCTCTCGCCTGTGCACCAGGGAATACAAATCAAGGGCCTTCAACCGTTCCCAGTAATTTATGTGCCTTATCGTATTTAAATTTGTGTCCCGGGAAAGTATTTTGTACACTTTCCAGGTCAGCAATTTCGCCTGCCTTACATCTTTATGGCTCATTTGTGTTTTCAGCCGCCACCTGTGTCCCCTTGATCCTGGTCCTCTAATAAAAAATCCGTCCCTATCTGCGGATATATCCCTCGTAAGATTCTGTATGTAGTAACCTTTTCTTCCTTGTCCTACCCTCTTCTAAGATCGTCTGGTTCGGTTCTTTTAATCTCTCGTAGTTAATTCCTCTCGGTTCCATACCAGCCACTAGACTTTTCCAGCTTCTTTATATGCTGTATCAAGTGTGGGCTGCATGCTGGGGACATTACTCAATGACTAGTCTAAGCTATGTCGTATATAAGGTTCAAGAATTTTATTCCTCTCCCTTTCTATTCTTCCCATTAGTTTTACATCATCCGCAAACAGCGACAATCAATCCCCTTTTGGTAGGTCGTTCAAGTATATTATGAACAGTATTAGTCCTAGTACTGATCCTTGTGGAACCCCACTTGTTACTTTCCCCTTCTTCCCCAGTCTGATGCCTCATCCCTTATTGGTACTTTCTGCCTTCAGTTACTCAAGTATTCTTGTTATTTTCGCCTTCTGTCACTCAGGTATTCTTGTTAATTTGCCTTCTGTCACCCAGAAATTTCCTAACCCCCTGGTATACTCTTCCCTGTTAACCCGCATATCCCACCAGTTTCTGCACTCATTCTTTGGGATTGTATCAAATACTTTCCCAGTATAAGAAGACGCAATCTGCCCAGCCTTGTCTTTCTTGTTGTATCTTTGTGATTCTGTCATAAAACTCCAACAAATTTCCCTAAGACAGAATTTTCCATTTTTAAATCCATGCTGGTTTTCTGTAAAGAATCTTCCAAGTAACCCTACATGGTGGTTGAACCCGCGGTCACAGAGTTTCAAAACTCCAGACCGTCGACGGTCTGGAGTTTTGAAACTCTGTGACCGCGGGTTCGAACCCCACCCGTGGTATGTTTGTTTAATCGTGTCATTACGATTTCGTGAATCTCTCCAAATAATCTGTCTCTTTACTTGCTATCTTCTCTAGAACTTTTTACAGTATGCATGTTAGAGATACTAGCTTATAATTCACTGCCTCTTGTCTGTCCCTAAGTTTCACATATGGCGGCCACATTTGCCCTTTCTTCCAATTTTCCGGCATCTGTCCTGCTTGGGGAGATTTGTAATGGGTCACAGAGTGGTTCTGATCCTTCTCTCAGCACACATAAAGATACGTTATCTGGTCTCATTGTTTTCGTTACTTCAAGTTCAGTTAGTCGTCTCATCAGTTCTTTTGCTGATGCCTTTTAGGACCTGTTGATCCGGTCTGATTACAGTTCCTTCTAGTAACTCACTTTCTTCTGTATAGCCCTCAGAGTCCTGTCATTCTCCGCCAGCATCCCTTCCTCCTTCCTCAGCCTCATGACTTAGTCTCTCAGAGTTTCGATTTTTATGGCATGTCTGTGGGGTAACTTTGGTTAAAAAAAAACCATGACAAAAATTAGATTAGAAAATCATTCCACTAATTGACAGTTGGTAAAAGAGTTTGAAGCCCCAGAGGAGAAAACTCATTCATTGTAAACTCAAACAGATGAGTACTTCACATCTGGGTAAAACGGCACTCACCTGCCCTCTGCCCTCACTCAACACATTAATTTTAACTGCTGCGAGTTACTGGATACGAACATGTTATATTCATTTCATATTTTGACAATGAGTCATTAAGCAGCGATTGACAATTTCACGAGCGAACTGCTTTGTTTATGTCAGTATCGGAAGCTATTTAAATAACAAATTGACTGAGTTATGTATCGTATATAAGCGAGCGACCTTTGATAAGTTGATTCATACAACACAGCTGGAATTAGTGGACACATGTACATGCTCTGGGTAGTTTGCTCTCATTAATAACTTAAGACATTCTATAATATTATTATTATTGTCACGAGTGCCAAGGTTAGTTAAATGACTAAGAGACGTGGATGAGCAAGCCAAATACAATACCTGGTACCAGGGAGAGTACGTGGTAACGCACTGTAACAACTACTGTTACAGCTCCACGCTATAATGATGTGTAATAACACACACCATAATGTAACAAAACAATAAATTATCATAGTGTAACAATATAGATTCGTAAAGAAAGGGAAAAATTGGTCAGATGGATCTACAACTTTGTAAAAACCCAAAGAGACTAACTTCTCACTCTCCCTCACCCCTTTTTCCCCTCTCCCTCATCCCTTACCCTCTCCCTCATTCGTCGCTGTCTCTCACCATTCCCTTAATTTCTGTCCCACATCCCTCCTTCAATTTTTTCCCCCTCTTTGTCCCCTTTCCCCTCATTCTTATCAATTCCCCACACCCTGCCCTTGTCCTTACACTCGCCCTCTCCCACCATTCCCTCAGTTGCTTATCTCTCTCTCTCTCTCTCTCTCCCCCCCCCACCCTCCCCTCCCTAACTCCCACCCTCCCCTCCCGTCCCTTCCCTAACTCCCACCCTCCTCCCGCCCCTTCCCTAACTCCCACCCTCCCCTCCCGTCCTTTCCCTCCCTCCCTTCCCGTCCCTTTCCTCCCTCCCACCCTCCTGCCCCTTTCCCCTCCCTCCCTCCCACCCTCCCGTCCCTTCCCTACCTCCCACCCTCCCGTCCCTCCACCCCGTCCCTTAACCCGTCCTTCCACCCCGCCCCTTCCTCCTTTCTCCCGCCCCCACCCCGTCCCTCCCGTCCTTCCACGCTGTCCTCCCACCCTCCCGTCCCTCCCTCCCTCCCACGTCACAGGCTGACAACACCTCCACACAAACTACTTTTACTATTTTAAAAAAACACAGTGTCTGTCTCAGTGTTGAAAGTGAGACCTGTGTTGACCACTCCCTCCCATCCCCCAGGGCCTAAATGACTCTTACTCCCTCCCATCCCCCGGGGCCCCTAAATGACTTTACTCCTCCCCATCCCCCAGGGCCTAAATGACCACCACTCCCTTTTTCTCATTAAGTAAATCATATATCTTAAGTACAAGATAGTACCAGTAAGTTAAGGTAATGTATAAGTCATTTTAACAATCAACAAACAGTTTAAAAATGGAATTTCTGGATTGCGAGCACTAACTGCAGAATGCCTTGTCTGAACGACTTCAAACCTTCACTCGACGGTGGATTGTACTAAGAAAATGTTTGTCATTAACTCCGAGTTGCGTAAATTTTCATTTGTCGAGTACATTAAATACATTGATTCCCCTGTAATAACAAGACCTCTTTTGTTGAGAGTGGAGGGATGAAAGAGGTTGGCATGTAGGAGTGGAGGGATGTGGGGGTGGCGGGAGAGGCGTGGAATATGGGGGTGGCGGGAGAGGCGTGGAATATGGGGTGGTGGGGAAAGGACTGGGATATAGGGTGATAGGAGGGGAGGGAGTGGGGTGGTTTGAGGGAGTATGGGGTGATGGGAGGGAGGGGGAAGTGGTGTGGGGGAGATGGGAGTGGAGTATAAAGTGGTGGGGGGGGGAGTGTGGGGTGGTGGGAGGGGGTGTGGGTTGTGGGAGTGGAGTGGGGTGGTGGGAGGGAGGTGGGGTGGGGGAGTGAGGGAGTGTGGGGAGTGGGAGGAACTCTACTGAGGAACCTTGGATCACTTAAGGAGAGGAGAAAGTTGTAGAGAAATTAATCATGGAGGAGATAATTTATCTCCCATGATGAAAATTATTGGAGAGGAGAGGAGGAGGAGGAGGGAGGGGAAGAGAGGGGAGGAATGAATGGGGTGATGAGGAGAAAGACAGGGCAGGCAAGGAAGATGAGGAGAGAAAGAAGGAGAAAGGAGAAGACAGTAGGTGGGGAGTATAGGAATGGGGTGAAGAGAGAGACTGAGGGTAAAGGGGTTGGGAGAGAGTGCAAATTAGAAGGGAAGAGGTAGACATAGATGAAGAGAATAGATATATGAAGAAATGGAGAAAATAGGGAATTGGAGAAACAGAGAAATGAGGTGAAGACAGGGGGTGAAGATATGTTTAATGTTATTGTTTACAGTGTAAATAATGTGTTTACACTAGAGTGCAGGTGAAGCAGGTAGTTGTGGGGGTGTCTACTGCCACAGTGTTGACAACATTGTTTAAAGTCAGCCTCCTCAGACACCATCACTAAGCAAGATGATTCCTCAGTGTTTATAACACTTTAAGATGCCGTTTGTTCTTTAAACTGAGAGGAATTTACATGTGTAGCAATAGTACAGATGCTTCACAAACAGTACACAGACAGCAGTTAGATCTTACAATTTTACATAGACTCGGTTACATGTATCATACTAACTTCAGATGACTACTACATGGGTGTTTCACTCGTAGGAGGCCCTCGAGTTATCGTTCACTACAGACATAATATACAAACAAGACGGTGACAACTACGGAGTAACAAACTGGGTCTCCTACCAGTGAAACACACTGTAATAGTCATCTCAAGTTATTATGACACATGTAACCGAGTCTAGTGTAAAATTGTAGGATCTAACTTGTCTGTGTACTGTTGGTGACTACACCTGTGCTTGTATTATTGTGGGAGAACAGAGGGAGGAAAAGATGGGAGAAAGAGCAAGGAAGAGGTGGCGAAATAGCAAGGGTGTGAAAACGGAGACAGGAGACATATTGATGGGGGGGGGTAAGGAAAGGAAAAAAAGTGTAGGATGCTTCTTACCAGTACTGAGTTTCTTCTTGTTATTATTAAGTCTGACTGTGTGTCTATCCTTCCTTCCTTCTTCCCTCTCGCTCCTTCTTTAACTTCCTCCCCCACAAACCTTCTTGACATTCCAAACTGGCAGAAGTTTTTAAGTGTATGATCGACCAGTGACAGGATTAACTAAAGTTATATTGTGTGTGGGAGAGTGGAGGGATGTCAAGGAACGTGGAGTATGCATTCACCTAATCTTGGCTGCAGGGGTTGAGTCCCAGCTCTTGGCCTAGTCTCTCCGATGGCCGCTATTGGGTTCACTCCTGGCTGCGTGAGCCCTAACATACATATTCTTAAAACTATGTATGGATCTCGCCTCTACCAATCTAAGTTAAATAAGTATTTTTAACATCCTTGTGACTCATCTGTGCTGCTAACTCCTTTCCTCTCTCCCAACTTTCGTTACCTTGTCACAGGACTCTGTAAAGCCGTGCTACCTTTGTTTATATATCTTCTTCTTTCCAGGTTCTCCTCATTCTTCTCCCGAAAATCTTCTCCATAACATTACATAATATGCCAAGTAACACTGGCCTGTAGTTGAACGTTACTTGTCTATCCACTTTCTTTCGTATCGGAACTCCATTCTGTCTTCCACACCTCTGGCAATTGCCGTGTTCGACTGACTTGAAGGGTGCAGCTAGTGGTTCACAGTGCTTCTGTTCCTTTTCTCAGAAGCCACGGCGAGGTGTTATTTGGTCCCATTGCTCTCGACATATCTAGCTCACACCACATCACTCACCACCACACACTAACAGACGCAGGGTTTACTCACCACCAAATACTTTAACACAGTTCACTCACCATCACTATCATTCACCAACACACAATTTAATAGACACAGTTTACTCACCACCATCACCACTCACACACAAACGTTGCCAGAGAAACGCTTTTTTTTTTTTTAGTGATTTCATTCTAAACACAGAATTGACAGGGGAGACGAGGAGAGGGGTTAAGGGGAGAGGGAATAGTAGCAGTAGTGTGGATGGGTATGATAGATGTACCCAACACAGCTGATGCCACAGTCAGAGCGCCCACTGGGGAGGGGGGAGGCGGGAGGGGGGGTTGGAGGTGGCACCAACTCTCTCAATCCAACATGTAAATATCGACAAACTGTCAGAGGATGAGAAACACCAACCTCATACATTGCAGGGAGTTTTACCTCAGTCTGACACACTCTGACTCTTGATATATTGTGTGCAAAAATATCTGCTACAGTATTTATAGTGTGTGGAAAATATCTGCCGCATTAATTTTTGTAACATCAGCTGTCTCCCACCGAGGGAGGGTGGCCCGGATAAAAAGAAAAAAACATTTTCACCATCATTCATTCAATCACTGTCTTGCTAGATGGGAGCCGACATCACAGTTCACATGACCCTCCTAACTGCAATATCCCCTCCTCCAGAGTGCAGGCACTTATTTCCACCTTTAGGACTCAAGTCCAGCTAACTAGTTTCCTCTGAATCCATCCATAAATGTTACCTAGCTCACACTCTAACAGGAAGTCAAATAATAAAAACCACTTGCTTCCATTCACTCCTAACAAGCTTACACAAGTCTGTTGGATGTCCAGCAGGCTTGGACAGTATTAGCGTGGAAAATATCTATATAAATATAGTCATGCTTGAACTTTCTGGAGTCAAGTACGTGTTTATAAGATAGTCACTGTTGATTACTAGTATAGCAAAGTGTATCAGATGAAGTTAGAGTAACTTAATTATGGCTGGCATAAGCAGGTAAAATCTAGTCAATAAAGAATAGACTTCAAAGATAGGTTAGGACAGGCTGCATTATAAGACTATTTGACTTAGACGAAGATAAGTTAGGAAGATTACTTTATGTAAGATTAGTTTATCTAGCAAATGTATTACATTTAATCCAGGTGTATGGAAGAGCATTCATCAGGGGTTTTCCAAGCCAGGGGCATGCACCCCTTACGGGTACATGGAGCCACAGCAGGGAGTGCACAAACGTTCTAGGATACAGTATTTCACACTGTACTCTGGGAAATGAATGTTTCATAAATTCTACTCAAAGATTACATATCGAAAATTATGGAATGCCCAGAAATCGTAATGACACAATTGCAAACAAACCATACCAGTGGCTTACGCGCTGGCCTGGAGTTTTACGACTTACTCGCCACGAGTTCAATCCCCGCCCGTGGTATGGCTTAAATTATGGAATATATTGTGAATGAAGGATATTAATTATTCAGTGTTGAAAGTATGTAAGCTTGTGGTGGCTGAGAGCCGGAGCTCACTGCTTCTAACTGCTCATCAGTCAAATGCAAAAACCTGAAGTCTCCTGAACTTTTGTTGTTGTTCCGCTAACAATTAAAATATTTGCGATGTTAATTCAATCATTTTTGTCTTTATTAATTTTTTTTTAGATGGTGCGAGGGTTGAGATAAAGTTGGTCTGAGAGAAAACCAGACTGATGAAGGTTAGATAACCCTGCTTCTCTCTCTCTCTCTCTCTCTCTCTCTCTCTCTCTCTCCCCCAGTACTATAAATATTAAAACTAAAAATATATGATTAAGAATTATTTTTCAAAACCCTGGACAATGTAGCCACGGGTGTCAGATAATGATCTGCTGTATTTCATAATTTCTAATATTGTGTCGTGTACTTCGGTGTTTCTTGCATATCTGATCATTTTCTTTTGTTCTCGGAAGTGATAAACTCTTAGGGGAAACCCAAACTAAAATACAGAAGAAAAATCTCTACAAATTAGCTGAAAATATAATTAAAAACTTAAGTCACAAAACCACACTAACACTAAATAATTTAATGTAATTAACAAAGACTTAATGATCTTTAATGAGGTGGCCCTTCACGTAGTCATTAGTAACCAGTTATACGGTAATTACAGAACAACTCCAACGCTAATTATCCCCATATGTAGGATAATTAAGGTAAGTACCGGCCCCAGGGCGCATAATTGCTTTGGGGGCCAGGCCAGGCAGGAACCACATTAGTGTTCCCTTAATTAAACCTTAATTCATGACGGTGTGTGGTCGACGAGCACGCACATGCGCACACGAACACACACGCGCACACACACACGCACACACAATCTTAACGACATTAGGCACAAAAAAATCCAGAAAGTTTATGGTATTGAAACGTGGCATTCACTCTCCGTAGAGTTATAACAGTTGCTCACACCCCACACACCTGTGTACTCGCCTATTTGTCACATGTATTTGTGGTTGCAAGGGTAGATTCACAGCTCCTGGACCCGCGTCTTCGCTAGTTAATACTTGGGGTACTTACGTAGTGTGTAGTGTGTGCGTGTATGTTGACGGAAGTGGGGTGGGTCATGACTAACACCACCATCACCTCAGTCTCGTTTAGAAACAACACAGCACAAAACAAAGCAGTACAATGCAACTCAAGCCAATTGAGTGCAACACAATAAACACTGAAAACACTTGAAAACAACGCAACACACTGCAACGGAACTTTAAAAAAAATCACAGCAACACTGCAGACAATTGCAACTTAATTCAATGCAATACAATGGAACCCAAAGTAAAACAATGATCTCTTCCCCTACAATGATAATGAAGATTGAGTACTAGCAGGTTGAGTACTAGCAGTGTTGAGTACTAGCAATATACTTGATCACAACATCATAGAAGTTCAAACGAGTATTAACTCAGGGTTAGGGAACTGCATCACTAATGTTAGAAATGGGATGTTACTAAGTTTAATTTTAACAACCATAGAATTGACTGGGAAAAATAAACCAAGAGCTATCAGACATATCATGGGAATCAGACATGAGCACCCTAAATCCCCACCAGTGCCAAGAGAAGCTGAATATAAAACCCAAACCAAGGTCTGTATGAAGCACGTACCATTGAGGAAACCAGAAGATCAGATATAGAGAGAGAGCGTAGGAGATGGTACAGAAGAAAACGGGTTACTGAAGTCCTTAAAAATACAAATATGCTGCAACAGAGGAAAGATAGCCTTGCGAGAGATCACTGAATTAGAGCAAAACTTTGGATGCATACCTAACAGAAAAGACAAGGGAACAAAGGGCCATACAGGTTATTGCAAGAAACACAAAATATTTCTATTCCTATGCAAAATCCAAGCTAAGAATTACCTGTAAAATTGGACCATTATTGAGAGATTAGTATACTGACGATGAACAGGAAATAAAGTGAAACCTAAAAGAACAATATGAGTCGGTGTTCAGCAACCCATTAAATGACAGCAAGGTAGAAAATGCAGAAACATTTTTCACTCCAGCAGAAGGCCGTGCAGACCACCTAACTGACATTAGTACAAATCCCATAGATTTATAAAGAAGCACTAGCACGAGCTAGATCTAGGTGAAATACGGAAGTCTTAAAGAGTGCAGACATAGCTCCTTTCCATAAGGGAGGTAGTAGAGCACTAGCTAAAAATTACAGACCAGTAGCCAATTCCCCACATCATAAAATTTGAAAGAGTGACAAGACGGCAGATTACAAACTTCATGGACCAGCACAACAACATAACCCGAACCAGCATGGCTTCAGAGCGGACGATCATGCCTGTCACAGCTGCTGAACCATTATGACAGAATTACGGAGGCATTGGAGGACGACCAAAACGCAGATGTGATTTAACAGATTTTGCAAAGGCGTTTGACAAATGCGATCATGGAGTGATAGCGCACAAAATGAGGGCCATAGGCATTACGGGGAAGACAGGCAGATGGATTTTCGGGTTCCTAACACACAGAACACAAAGTAGTAGTGAACAGAGCAAGATCCAGCATCAGCGAGGTAAAAAGCTCAGTGATCCCAAAGGGACTGTCCTGGCACCTCTGCCGTTTCTCATCCTCATACCAGACATAGATAAAAAAACCAGTCACACTTTTGTATCATCATTTGCAGATGACACTAAATAAGCATGAAAGTCACTACGGTAGAAGACACTGAAAAATTACAGGAGGACATAAGCAGGGTCTTCCAGTGGGCGTGGAGAACAACATGACGTTCAATGGTGATAAGTTTCAGCTGCTTAGGTATGAAAAGAATGAAGAACTCAAAAGGAACACTATATACAACGCAAGAGGGTCACCACATAGAATGAAATTAACACGTAAAAGACCTGGGAATAAATATGTCAGCTGTCCTTTCTTTTAAAGATCATAACAAGACAAAGATCACAACAGCCAGGAAGATGACGGGGTGGGTATTGAGAACTTTCAAAGCAAGGAAAATAATGCCAATGGTGACACTATTCAAATCGCTAGTGCTCCCTCACTTAGAATACTGCTCTGTGCTGACGGCCCCGTTCAGGGCAGGAGAAATAGCAGAGCTGGAACAAATACCGAGATCGTTTACGGCTCACATTGAGCCAGTAAAGCACCTAAATTACTGGGAACGCCTTCCAGTCTTGAACATGTACTCACTGACGGGGAGAGAAAAGATAATATATACCTTTTAAGTACTGGGGGCCCTTTGGTCCCAAACTTCACACTGCCGTAACAACATACGGGAGTGAGAGATATAGGAGGAAGTGTAAAATAAACCCATTGAGAAGAAGGGGTGCGGTGGGGACAAAAGGGAACACTGTATCAACATTCGGGGTCCCAGACTATTGAACATCTTACCAGAATATATCAGAAACACGGCTGGAACAAGTGTAGAAGCCTTCAAGAGGAAACTGACAAGTATCTTCACCAGGTGCCAGATCAACCAGGCTGTGATGGATATGTGGGGCAGCGGGCCTTCAGCAGCAACAGCCGATTGACCAGGGAAGCTCTAGACGAGCCTGGCCCATGGCTGGGCTCCGATAGTATGAAACTCTCGAAACTCTTCAAAGGTATATCAAAGGTAGCAGTGTTGAGTACAAACATCGTGAAGGAGGCCTCATGCTCGACATCTGTGACTACACACAGTCAACCTCTGAACCCCACAACCACACACACACACACACACACACACACATTACCGTCATCCATCTCCACCCAACCTGGAGGTAGTTGACCTCATGTGACCTAACACAGCTCAAGATGCCTCCAGGTGTTCTGGTAGCACCTGGACCTCGTAAAATTTGATTTGGGGTTTAAAGCTTGCCGATACACGATGGTCATTAGGTTACACGTAACCACCACCACCAGTTAACGACCAATACACAATAACCCGCACAGAGACAAGCTGGTGATGTTTCGGTCCTACTTGGACCATTTACAAGTACACTAACACAGTAGAGTAAGGGAGCCAGATATAGGCGAGGGGGCAGGGACGGGACCAAGAGAGGAAAAAAAAGTAGTGGTAAGACTGGTAGGGAAGTATTCGTAGAAGTAGTAGTAGAAAGCAGGGAGAGTAGTTTTAGTGGGACAAGAGATAGTAAGGAGAATGAAGGGCGAAGGAGGCATTAAAATAAACTATCCGTGTACTGAATATACACAGAGAGATACACCTGTCAAATCCAGATACAATCACCATAACTAAACAACAGAACTGAAGACGAAAAGGCTTTATTTGGATTATTAACCCGAGAGTTGGTAACCCACGATAACGAACAATGTGCTTATTTCCAACAGAGTTTACATTTTACACCGTCCCCAAAGATGGGATTAACAACAATCAACCCCCAGGTACCTACTTACAGCTATGTAAGAGACGGTAGGGGCTTTAGGAGATATGCCCATCCTTTTGTGCAGCCTAACAGTGAGATTCAACACTACGTCCATCACGTCGAATACCAGACACTACGAACCAGCGTCAAAGCCTCGCTAAAAGCATTTAGAATTCTCACAACAAACCACGTCATTTATACACACACACAATACATACATACATACTGCTGTATGGCCAAAAATACGATTGTGGAGAAGGCATATTTTGGTGAACCTGATATCTTGATGATGCAGCTGATATCCTGGGGGAACCTCTCCGCTACTGGGCACCAGTTATGGCACAAGGTAGGAGGTGTTATTTCACTGGGCACTGCTGGCACTTGAGACTGGGTATAGCTCCAGTCTTCATGTTAAAGACACAAGTAGGTGCCTGATTCCATAACACGAACATACACCATACACTGCTGGTTCATAACACTGAGACACAATACACTGCTGAACTTATTTAAGCACGAGGTTCACATCTTGGAGGTGACTACGACAATCTTCAAGACCAACAGATAATCAATTCATGATCTTTGTTGAACATTTACTAGGCGACTCATTTCTGGCCTCGACCCTCTGTCTCCTTAACAGATTCTTCAAGACCAGACAGGTGCTGTGGCCACTGAAATGATACAAAACCGTTGGTCTCCAGGTACCCACCTAACTTATTTGTAGAGAGAAGAGAAAGAGAGAGAGAGAATCAAGGACTCGCTGTAGGCGTTGCTGCTACTCTCCAACAACGAGGGAAGGCACAAGAAATCTTTTTTTTTTTTTAAATTTATCATAAAACCGTTATATAAACATCTACTGGAAGGAGCAGAACTCGTGGGATGAAGAATAATAATGATGATGATGATGAGGAGGGGAACTACGGGGAAAAGAGTGAAAGCAGAAGAGGAAGGGAGGAGGAAGACAATACTGATATTATCCTTAATGCTATTACTATTACTGTCTTTACAAAAAAACGCGAAACCCGAGAAGGGGGAGAGAAGAGAGAGGGCTGCACTCCTCTTAACCATTTTGGGCCTAGTTCCTGCTTTTCGTGTATCCAAATGTCTCGCGCTACCCTCCACAGGACGGATATGAGGTGCAAAATAATCAGCCACTCCAGTGAAAAAAACTAAATCTTCGTCAGTGAATGCTTACCTCCCCCAACCCCCCCCGCCCTTACACAAACTGACTTATAAACGCGTATAAATAAATCGATTACAATAGCATTTTTATCTTCATTTTCTTGCCCAATTGTCAGCGTATCAAACTATCTACTGACAAGGCAAAAAAACGTACACATAGGCGCACACCAAAATTATGGATACAGACAAACAGAAACAAACACACACACACACAAAATGATGACTTTCCTGTAAGTGAGATATGTAGAATTATCATAAAGTTTTCACCATCCATGTCTCATAAATGAAGCATAGAATGTCGTGGAGAGAGAGAGAGAGAGAGAGAGAGAGAGAGAGAGAGGGGAAAGGGGGGGGGGGGCTGTACCCTTTCCCTCCAGAACATCACTTCATCTGAGATCATTTATTCCCAGGATGATTAGAGTCTGGAACACATTCGTACAGATAATGATATCAACAGATAAACTCAGTTGATCAAATGAAATTGCGGGCCCCACAGATGGCTCCAACTTCATCCTTTTCCCTACTTGTATGTTTTCATAACAAAAAAAATTTTTCAAATGAGCTGATGTAGGTAACAGCTCTTAGCTTGTCAATAAAGTTAGAATCCTTAACCTAACTTTCAAAACCCTGTGAAAAAAAAAAGGTAGAGAGAGAGAGAGAGAGAGAGAGAGAGAGAAAAAAAACAAAAAAAGCACAGTAGATAAAGTCGCAGATAGAGGATAATTCCTGTGTTAACAGGAAGATGGCTGGGAAGGGAACTACCACATGAAGAAGTGCTGGGAAACAACTTTCATACACCATTCGGGGTAGGTCCCAAAACTACCTGTGAACGGAGGCATTTACTGTAACAACTCGTGAGTAAAGGAGATGCGGGCCGGGAGCGGCAACTCGAACCCCGTTAACCCACAACAGGCGGATTTCAACTTTAAAATGTGTTACGCTGGGAGGCAGAAATCTGGTATTCCTCAAAGTAAAAAAATCGAGAGGAAGTGAATTTTTAAGCCTCAGAGGAACTACTGTTGACATTCACTTACACAGAGGAGATGGTGCAGGAGGCATGGCTGTGAGGGAAGGGGGTGCAGGAGGCATGGTGGGGGGAGGGCAAGAGGTGGTGGTGCAGGAGGCATGGCTGTAAGGAGAGGCAAGAGGTGGTGGTGCAGGAGGCATGGCTGTGAGGAGAGGCAAGAGGAGGTGGTGCGGAAGCATGGCTGGGAGGAGAGGCAAGAGGAGGTGGTGCAGGAAGCATGGCTGTGAGGAGAGGCAAGAGGAGGTTTGCAGGAAGCATGGCTGTGAGGAGGGCAAGAGGAGGTGGTGGGGAAGCCAAAGGTAGTGAGAGGAAAGAAGAGGTGGTGCAGGAAGCATGGCTGTGAGGAGAGGCAAGAGGAGGTGGTGCAGGAAGCATGGTGGGGAGAGGAAAGGGGGGGGGTGCAGGAAGCATGGCTGTGGGGAGAGGCAAGAGGTGGTGGTGCAGGAGACATGGCTGGGGAGGGCAAGAGGTGGTGGTGCAGGAGGCATGGCTGTGAGGAGAGGCAAGAGGTGGTGGTGCAGGGGCTGGCTGTGAGGAGAGGCAAGAGGTGGTGGTGCAGGAGGCATTGCTGAGGGAGAGGCAAGAGGTGGTGGGGGCAGGAGGCATGGCTGTGAGGAGAGGCAAGAGGTGGTGGTGCAGGAGGCTGGCTGAGTGGAGAGGCAAGAGGTGGTGGTGCAGGAGGCATGGCTGTGAGGAGGGCAAGAGGTGGTGGCAGGAGGCATGGCTGAGTGGAGAGGCAAGAGGTGGTGGTGCGGAGACTATCTGTGAGGAGGGCAAGAGGTGGTGGTGCAGGAGGCATGGTGGAAAAGGGGAGGCAAGAGGAGGTGGGTGCAGGAAGCATGGTAGTGAGAGGAAAGAGGAGGTGGTGCAGGAAGCATGGCTGTGAGGAGAGGCAGGGAGGTGGTGCAGGAAGCATGGTAGTGAGGGGGAAAGAGGAGGTGGTGAGGAAGCATGGCTGTGAGGAGAGGCAAGAGGTGGTGGTGCAGGAGGCATGGCTGAGTGGAGAGGCAAGAGGTGGTGGTGCAGGAGGCATGGCTGTGAGGAGAGGCAAGAGGTGGTGGTGCAGGAGGCATGGCTGTGAGGAGGGCAAGAGGTGGTGGTGCAGGAGGCATGGCTGTGAGGAGAGGGAGGTGGTGGTGCAGGGGCATGGCTGAGTGGGAGGCAAGGGTGGTGGTGCAGGAGGCATGGTTTTGGAGGAGGGCAAGAGGTGGTGGTGCAGGAGGCATGGCTGTGAGGAGGGCAAGGGGTGGTGGTGCAGGAGGCATTGCTGAGAGGAGAGGCAAGAGGAGGTGGTGCAGGAGGCATGGCTGGAGGAGAGGCTAGAGGTGGTGGTGAAGGAGGCATGGCGGAGGAGAGGCAAGAGGTGGTGGTGCAGGAGGCATGGCTGAGAGGAGGGCAAGGGTGGTGGTGCGGAGGCATGGCTGAGAGGGAGAGGCAAAAAGGTGGTGGTGCAGGAGACATGGCTGAGAGGAGGGCAAAGAGGTGGTGGTGCAGGAGGCATGGCAGTGAGGAGAGGCAAGAGGTGGTGGGCAGGAGGCATGGTTTGGGGAAGGAAGAGGTGGGGGGCAGGGGGGCATGGCTGTGGGAGGCAAAAATTGGTGGTGCAGGAGGATGGCTGTGAGGAGGCAAGAAGAGGTGGTGCAGGAGGCATGGCGTGAGGAGAGGCAAGAGGTGGTGGGCAGGAGGCATGGCTGTGAGGAGAGGCAAGAGGTGGTGGTGCAGGGAGGCATATCTTGAGGAGAGGCAAGGGTGGTGGTGCAGGAGGCATTGCTGAGGGAGAGGCAAAAAGGGGGGTGGTGCAGGAGGCATGGCTGAGAGGAGGGCTAGAGGTGGTGGTGAAGGAGGCAGGCTGAGAGGGGGAGGGTGGTGGTGCAGGAGGCATGGCTGTGGGAGGAGAGGCAAGAGGTGGTGGTGCAGGAGGCGGATGAGAGGAGAGGCAAGAGGTGGTGGGCAGGAGGCATGGCTGAGGGGGAGAGGCAGAGGTGGTGGGCAGGGGCATGGATGAGAGAGGAGGAGAGAGGTGGTGGTACAGGAGGCATGGCTGAGAGGAGAGGCAATAGGAGGTGGTGCAGGAGGCATGGCTGAGAAGAGGAAGAGGTGGTGCGGGGAGGCAGGCGGGAGAGGAGGGCAAGAGGAGGTGGTGCAGGAGGCATGGCTGAGAGGACAGGCAAGAGGTGGTGGTGCAGGAAGCAGGCGAGGAGAGGCAAGAGGAGGTGGGCAGGAAGCATGGCTGTGAGGAGAGGCAAGAGGAGGTGGAGCAGGAAGCATGGCTGTGAGGAGAGGAGGAGGTGGTGCAGGAGCATGGCTGTGAGGAGAGGCAAGAGGAGGTGGTGCAGAAGGCATGGCTGAGAGGAGAGGCAAGAGGAGGTGGTGCAGGAAGCATGGCTGTGAGGAGAGGCAAGAGGAGGTGGTGCAGGAAGCATGGTTGTGAGGAGAGGCAAGAGGAGGTGGTGTAGGAAGCATGTTAGTGAGGAGAGGCAAGAGGAGGTGGTGCAGGAGGCATGGCTGAGAGGAGAGGGCAAGAGGAGGTGGGTGCAGGAAGCATGGCTGTGAGGAGAGGCAAGAGGAGGTGGTGCAGGAAGCATGGTAGTGAGGAGAGGCAAGAGGGAGGTGGTGTAGGAAGCATGTTAGTGAGGAGAGGCAAGAGGAGGTGGTGCAGGAGGCATGGCTGAGAGGAGAGGCAAGAGGAGGTGGTGCAGGAAGCATGGCTGTGAGGAGGGGGGCAAGAGGAGGTGGTGCAGGAAGCATGGCTGGGGAGGCAAGAGGGTGGAGCAGGAAGCATGGTAGTGAGGAGGCAAGAGGAGGTGGTGCAGGAAGCATGGTGAGTGAGGAGAGGCAAGAGGTGGTGCAGGAAGCATGGCTGAGGAGGGGCAAGAGGAGGTGGAGCAGGAAGCATGGCTGTGAGGAGGGCAAGAGGAGGTGGTGCAGGAGGCATGGCTGTGAGGAGAGGCAAGATGAGGTGGTGCAGGAGGCATGGCTGTGAGGAGAGGCAAGGAGGTGGTGCAGGAGGCATGGCTGTGAGGAGAGGCAAGAGGAGGTGGTGCAGAGCCATGTTAGTGAGGAGAGGCAAGAGGAGGTGGAGCAGGAAGCATGGTAGTGAGGAGAGGCAAGAGGAGGGTGGTGCAGGAAGCATGGCTGTGAGGAGAGGCAAGAGGAGGTGGTGCAGGAAGATGGTAGTGAGGAGAGGCAAGAGGAGGTTTTGCAGGAAGCATGGTAGTGAGGAGGCAAGAGGAGGTGGTGCAGGAAGCATGGCTGGGAGGAGAGGCAAGGAGGTGGTGCAGGAAGAATGGTTGTGAGGAGAGGCAAGAGGAGGTGGAGCAGGAAGCATGGCTGTGAGGAGAGGCAAGAGGAGGTGGTGCAGGAAGCATGGCTGTGAGAGAGGCAAGAGGAGGTGGTGCAGGAAGCATGGCTGTGAGGAGAGGCAAGAGAAGGTGGTGCAGGAAGCATGGTAGTGAGGAGAGGCAAGAGAGGTGGTGCAGGAAGCATGGTTGTGAGGAGAGGCAAGAGGAGGTGGTGCAGGAAGCATGGTAGTGAGGAGAGGAGGTGGTGCAGGAAGCATGGTAGTGAGGAGAGGCAAGAGGAGGTGGTGCAGGAAGCATGGTAGTGAGGAGAGGCAAGAGGAGGTGGTGCAGGAAGCATGGTAGTGGGAGAGGAGGTGGTGCAGGAAGCATGGTAGTGAGGAGAGGCAAGAGGAGGTGCACCACTCACACCCCTCATGTTAGTGCACCACTCATGTTAGTGCACCACTCATGTTAGTGCACCACTCATGTTAGTGCACCACTCATGTTAGTGCACCACTCATGTTAGTGCACCACTCATGTTAGTGCACCACTCTCACACCCCTCATGTTAGGGCACCACTCTCACCCCCTCATTTAGGGCCCCTCCACCCCCTCATGTTAGTGCACCACTCACACCCCTCATGTTAGTGCACCAACCTCACACCCCTCATGTTAGGGCACCACTCACACACCCCTCATGTTAGTGCACCACTCACACACCCCTCATGTTAGTGCAAAACATGTTAGTGCACCACTCTCACACCCCTCATGTTAGTGCACCACTCTCACACCCCACTGACCACACGTGATGATGTGTGTGTGCACTGATAAAGGCTGCCCTGCAGCCCACACACCCACTCGGGTGCCAGTGGGGAGGTCAGGGTGGACAGGAATAGTCATGACTACTGGGAGCAATGGAGGGGGAGGGAGAAGGAGAGGGAGGGGGAGGGGGAGAGAGAGAGGGAGAGGGAGAGGATGAGGAAGAAAATGGAACCTTAGGTCACAATAACACTCCATAGTTCCGCCTCCATTCCCAACAATGGAGATGGAACCACAATCCTCTCCTCCTCTTCCTCCACCTCCACTCTGTCTTCGTCCAGCTCTTCCTCCATATCTTCCTTCGTCTCCTCCTCCATCACCTTGCCGTCCTCTTCCACCATCTTGCCTTCCTCATCCTCCTCCACCACCTTGCCTTCATCTGCCTCCTCCACCACCTTGCCTTCCTCTTCCTCCTCCTCCACCACCTTGCCTTCCTCTTCTCTCCTCCACACCTTGCCTCCCTCCTCCTCCTCCACCACCTTGCCTTCCTCTTCCTCCTCCTCCACCACCTTGCCTTCCTCTTCCTCTCCTCCACCACCTTGCCTTCCTCTTCCTCCTCCTCCACCACCTTGCCTTCCTCTTCCTCCTCCTCCACCACCTTGCCTTCCTCTTTTCCTATTCCCCTCCCACCACCTTGCCTTCCTCTTCCTCCTCCTCCACCACCTTGCCTTCCTCCTCCCTCCACCACCTTGCCTTCCTCTTCCTCCACCACCTTGCCTTCCTCTTCCTCCACCACCTTGCCGTCCTCTTCCTCCACGACCTTGCCTTCCTCTTCCTCCACCACCTTGCCTTCCTCTTCCTCCACCACCTTGCCTTCCTCTTCCTCCACCACCTTCCTTCCTCTTCCTCCTCCCCACCACCTTGCCTTCCTCTTCCCCCACCACCTTGCCTTCCTCTTCCTCCTCCTCCACCACCTTGCCTTCCTCTTCCTCCTCCTCCACCACCTTGCCTTCCTCCTCCTCCACCACCTTGCCTTCCTCTTCCCTCCCACCACCTTGCCTTCCTCTTCCTCCTCCTCCCCACCACCTTGCCTTCCTCTTCCTCCTCCTCCACCACCTTGCCTTCCTCTTCCTCCTCCTCCACCACCTTGCCTTCCTCTTCCTCCTCCTCCACCACCACCTTGCCTTCCTCTTCCTCCTCCTCCACCACCTTGCCTTCCTCTTCCTCCTCCTCCACCACCTTGCCTTCCACTTCCTCCTCCTCCACCACCTTGCCTTCCTCTTCTCCTCCTCATCCACCACCTTGCCTTCCTCTTCCTCCTCCTCCTCCACCACCTTGCCTTCCTCTCTCCTCCTCCTCCACCACCTTGCCTTCCTCTTCCTCCTCCTCCACCACCTTGCCTTCCTCCTCCTCCACCACCTTGCCTTCCTCTTCCTCCACCACCTTGCCTTCCTCTTCCTCCTCCTCCACCACCTTGCCTTCCTCTTCCTCCTCCTCCACCACCTTGCCTTCCTCTTCCTCCTCCTCCACCACCACCTTGCCTTCCTCTTCCTCCTCCTCCTCCACCACCTTGCCTTCCTCTTCCTCCTCCTCCACCACCTTGCCTTCCTCTTCCTCCTCCTCCACCACCTTGCCTTCCTCTTCCTCCTCCTCCACCACCTTGCCTTCCTCTTCCTCCTCCTCCACCACCTTGCCTTCCTCTTCCTCCTCCCCCACCTGCCTTCCTCTTTCCCTCCTCCACCACCTTGCCTTCCTCTTCCTCCTCCTCCTCCACCACCTTGCCTTCCTCTTCCTCCTCCTCCACCACCTTGCCTTCCTCTTCCCTCCACCACCACTTGCCTTCCTCTTCCTCCTCCTCCACCACACCTTGCCTTCCTCTTCCTCCTCCTCCACCACCACCTTGCCTTCCTCTTCCTCCTCCTCCACCACCACCTTGCCTTCCTCTTCCTCCTCCTCCCCACCACCTTGCCTTCTCTTCCTCCTCCTCCTCCCCACCACCTTGCCTTCCTCTTCCTCCTCCTCCTCCCACCTTGCCTTCCTCTTCCTCCTCCTCCTCCACCTTGCCTTCCTCTTCCTCCTCCTCCACCACCTTGCCTTCCTCTCCTCCACCACCTTGCCTTCCTCTTCTCCACCACCTTGCCTTCCTCTTCCCTCCTCCTCCTCACCACCTTGCCTTCCTCTTCCTCCTCCACCACCTTGCCTTCCCCTCTTGCCTTCCTCTTCCTCCTCCTCCCACCACCTTGCCTTCCTCTTCCTCCTCCTCCTCCACCACCTTGCCTTCCTCTTCCTCCTCCTCCCACCACCTTGCCTTCTCTTCCTCCTCCACCACCTTGCCTTCCTCTTCCTCCCCTCCACCACCTTGCCTTCCTCTTCCTCCTCCTCCCCACCACCTTGCCTTCCTCTTCCTCCTCCTCCTCCACCACCTTGCCTTCCCTTCTCCTCCTCCACCACCTTGCCTTCCTCTTCCTCCTCCTCTCCACCACCTTGCCTTCCTCTTCCTCCTCCTCCACCACCTTGCCTTCCTCTTCCTCCTCCACCACCTTGCCTTCCTTTTCCCTCTCTCCACCACCACCTTGCCTTCCTCTTCCTCCTCCTCCACCACCTTGCCTTCCTCTTCCTCCTCCTCCTCCACCACCTTGCCTTCCTCTTCCTCCTCCTCCTCCACCACCTTGCCTTCCTCTTCCTCCTCCTCCTCCACCACCTTGCCTTCCTCTCCTCCTCCTCCTCCACCACCTTGCCGTCCTCTTCCCTCCTCCTCCACCACCTTGCCTTCCTCTTCCTCCTCCTCCTCCACCACCTTGCCTTCCTCTTCCTCCTCCTCCACCACCTTGCCTTCCTCTTCCTCCTCCTCCTCCACCACCTTGCCTTCCTCTTCCTCCACCACCTTGCCTTCCTCCTCCTCCTCCACCACCTTGCCTTCCCTTTTCTTCCTCCACCACCTTGCCTTCCTCTTCCTCCTCCTCCACCACCTTGCCTTCCTCTTCCTCCTCCTCCCACCACCTTCCCTTTCCCTCTTCCTCCTCCTCCCCACCACCTTGCCTTCCTCTTCCTCCTCCTCCCCACCACCTTGCCTTCCTCCTCCTCCTCCTCCACCACCTTGCCTTCCTCTTCCTCCTCCTCCTCCACCACCTTGCCTTCCTCTTCCTCCTCCTCCTCCACCACCTTGCCTTCCTCTTCCCCCCCTCCTTCCTCCTCCTCCACCACCTTGCCTTCCTCTTCCTCCTCCTACCACCTTGCCTTCCTCTTCCTCCTCCTCCTCCCTCCACCACCTTGCCTTCCTCTTCCTCCCTTCCTCCTCCTCCACCACCTTGCCTTCCTTCCTCCCACCTTGCCTTCCTCTTCCTCCACCACCTTGCCTTCCTCTTCCTCCACCACCTTGCCTTCCTCTTCCTCCTCCTCCTCCACCACCTTGCCTTCCTTCCTCCTCCTCCACCACCTTGCCTTCCTCTTCCTCTTCCTCCCCCTCCACCACCTTGCCTTTCTCTTCCTCCTCCTCCACCACCTTGCCTTCCTCTTTCCTCCTCCTCCACCCCCTGCCTTCCTCTTCCTCCTCCTCCACCACCTTGCCTTCCTCCTCCTCCTCCACCACCTTGCCTTCCTCCTTCCTCCACCACCTTGTCTTCCTCTTCCTCCTCCTCCACCACCTTGCCTTCCTCTTCCTCCTCCTCCACCACCTTGCCTTCCTCTTCCTCCTCCTCCACCACCTTGCCTTTTTTTTTTTTTTTTTTTTTTTTTTTTTTTTTTTTTTTTTTTTTTTTTTTTTTTTCCTCCTCCTCCACCACCTTGCCTTCCTCTTCCTCCACCACCTTGCCTTCCTCTTCCTCCTCCTCCCCCACCACCTTGCCTTCCTTCCTCCTCCTCCACCACCTTGCCTTCCTCCCCCCTCCTCCTCCTCCACCACCTTCCTTCCTCTTCCTCCTCCCCCCACCACCTTGCCTTCCCCCTCCTCCACCACCTTGCCTTCCTCTTCCCCCCACCACCTTGCCTTCCTCTTTCCTCCTCCCACCACCTTGCCTTCTCTTCCCCCCTCCTCCACCACCTTGCCTTCCTCTTCCTCCTCCCCCCACCACCTTGCCTTCCTTTCCTCCTCTCCCCACCACCTTCCTTTTCTTCCTCCTCTCCTCCACCACCTGCCTTCCTCTTCCTCCCCCTCCACCACCTTGCCTTCCTCTTCCTCCTCCTCCCCACCCCTTTCCTTCCCCTTCCCCCCCTCCTCCACCACCTTGCCTTCCCTCTCCCTCCCCCCTCTCCCCCCTTCCCCCTTCCCCTCTCCTCCCCCCCCTTGCCTTCCCTTCCTCCCCCCTCCCCTTGCCTTTCCTCCCCCCACCACCTTCCTTCCTCTTCCCCCCACCACCCCTTCCCTTCCTCCCCTCCACCCCTTTCCCCTTCCCCTCCTCCCCCCCCTTCCTTCCTCTTCCCCCCCCCACCTTCCTTCTCTTCCTCCTCCTCCCCACTTGCCTTCCTCTTCCTCCTCCTCCACCCCCCTTCCTTTCCCCCTTCCTCCTCCCCCCACCTTGCCTTCCTCCCTCCTCCTCCACCACCCCTTCCTCTTTCCCCCCTCCCCACCACCTTGCCTTCCTCTTCCCCTCCTCCCCACCCTTCCTTCTCTTCCTCCTCCTCCCCCCCCTTGCCTTCCTCTCCTCCTCCTCCACCACCTTGCCTTCCTCCTCCTCCCCCCACCTGCCTTCCTCTTCCTCCACCACCGCCTTCCTCTTCCCCTCCTCCCCCCACTTGCCTTCCTCTTCCTCCTCCTCCCCCCACCTTGCCTTCCTCTTCCCTCCTCCACCACCTTGCCTTCCTTCCCCCCCCACCCCCCTTGCCTTCTCTTCCTCCTCCTCCCCACCACCTTGCCTTCTTTCCCCCCCCCACCACCTTGCCTTCCTCTTTCCTCCTCCCCCCCCTTGCCTTCCTCTTCCTCCTCCCCACCCCTTCCTTCCTCTCTCCCCCCTTTCCTTTCCTCCCCACCACCTTGCCTTCCTCTTCCTCCCTCCCCCCACCACCTTCCTCCTTCCTCCTCCTCCTCCACCACCTTGCCTTCCTCTTCCTCCTCCTCCTCCACCACCTTGCCTTCCTTTCCCCCCTCCTCCCCACCACCTTGTCCTTCCTCCTCCACCACCTGCCTTCCCTTCCTCCACCCCTTGCCTTCCTCTTCCCCCCCCCCCCCCTTCCTCTTCCTCCTCCTCCCACCACCTTGCCTTCCTCTTCCTCCTCCTCCTCCACCACCTGCCTTCCTCTTCCTCCACCACCTTGCCCCTTTCCTCCTCCTCCACCACCTTGCCTTCCTCTTCTCCCCCCACCACCTTGCCTTCTCTTCCTCCTCCCCACCACCTTCCCTTTCCCTTTTCCCCTCCCCACCACCTTCCTTTTTCCTCCTCCCCCCACCCCCCTTTCCTCTTCCTCCTCCTCCCCACCCCTTCCTTCCTTCCCCCCTCCTCCCCTCCACCACCTGCCTTCCTCTTCCTCCTCCTCCACCCTTGCCTTCCTCTTCCTCCTCCTCCCCACCACCTTCCTTCCTTCCCCTCCTCCCCACCACCTTGCCTTCCCTTCCTCCTCCTCCCCACCACCTTGTTTCTTCCTCCTCCTCCCCTCCACCACCTTGCCTTCCTCTTCCTCCTCCTCCTCCACCACCTTGCCTTTTTCCTTTCCCCCCCCTTGCCTTCCTCTTCCCCCCACCACCTTGCCTTCTCTTCCACCACCTTGCCTTCCTCTTCCTCCACCACCCCTTCCCTTCCTCCCTCCTCCACCCTTCCTCCTTTCCTCCCCTCCACCACCTTGCCTTCTCTTCCTCCTCCTCCACCCCTTCCTTCCTCTTCTCCTCCTCCACCCCCCTTCCTTCTTTCCTCCTCCCCACCACCTTGCCTTCCTCTTTCTCCTCCACCACCTTGCCTTCCTCTTCCTCCTCCACCACCTTGCCTTCCTCTTCCTCCTCCACCACCTTGCCTTCCTGTTCCTCCTCCACCACCTTGCCTTCCTCCTCCACCACCTTCCAGAGGTTGCAGGTGCAGGAAGGGTTAGTGAAACGTTGCTTATCTCCATCATTCCGCCAGCCTCTCTTAATGGTTCCCACAATAATTGACGAGGAGACGTCTCAGCACTGTCCCCTCCTTCCCCACCTTTTCATGCATTGTCCTCAATACAATCCATTGCCCATGACATACCTCCCACACCCCCACCCTTCCTCACCTCAGCCGCACACCCACCCCTCCCACACCCCCACCCTTTCTCACCTCAGCTGCACACCCACAACCAGCTAGAATTAGCGCCATTCAGCGTAATGGAATATGACATGGGAAACATCAGCAGCACACTGGTGATGTATACAATTTAATTTAATAAAAATATAATGCTCCTCACTCGTCAGTGTGTGTGAGTCTCGCAGTATCTATGACACAGTTCCAATCTCAGCAGTGGGTACACATCTTGAGCCAGAGATCCCCTGTACCGCAGTGGTTCTCCTCTTCGTTCTCACAATTCTTAATGAATATCACTATATTTGCATTAAGATGAATGCTGACTGTTGCGCCCTGGACAAGTCTGGGTCCTGTTTCGTCCTGGCTAGCAACAGAGTCACAGAACTGAAGGTCCTGTTATAAAGAAAACAATTAAGGGTTCGGTAGAAAATCATCACAATGTCTCTGGTTTTTATTAATTTTCTTAATAAACCATAGAAGAGTTTTTTTATTAATTCTTTAAAATGGTGTCACCATAGAACAAAGTACTTGTAAGAAATTTACACTGAGTTCACTTAATAAGATAGTGTAAAATACACAATATTCTGTCTTAATTATAATACTGAATGGCTCTAGTATCACAAAACATTCATTTCACATAATATAACACTTTGTTTGACTCAACCGTAATGAGCCAGAAGGCATAACACTTATTTAATAATTCACTGTTGCCGTAGCGTATCTAGGAGGCAGAATATTCATAACTCTCCCACAATTAGTAACAACTTTCATGACACACTAAGTGGGAATAGGAATGTTCTACACTTGAAGGAATTTTCAGATGAGTGTTTCCCATGACTTACTCGCCGTCTTCTAAGCCAATGTTGCATAAACTCGCTCCTGGCAGAGCTAGAGACAAAAACCAGTGTCTCGAAAGGCATCTGTCTGATACTATTCAAGGTGCTGGAGGGTCACTAGGGAACCTCGTGAGTGGCTAGAAGACTAAATCCAGGAATCGAGGTGTTCTTCTCACGGAATGTGAGGGAGAACTGTCCTCTATGAAAGACAGTTGACTGCCTGAGGTGAAGCCGGTAGCCACAACATTGAGTATGATGACGTGGCGTCACCGTGGTCAGGCGGGAATTCCTGACGGGATAATGAGTGGATGGCTAGTTAGCTAACGACATGTGAAATCCTACCTATTTACATAGCTAAGTATATAAGTTTATAAAGTAAGATATTTTTAGTTTAGCTATTACTAAAAACATCTCCAATATAAAATTATATGATAATAGATATAGGATTTTCTCGTATAACTTGCAATACTGACTAAGGTGGTCTGCATGGTATAAACTCCAAGTTGCAAAGGTTGGCATGAAAGACACAATGAAATCGACAAAATCCAAGAGCCTTGCTACAGCTGACAACCGTCTTAGAGAGAACCCCGGTCCATTGTATCCTGCAATCCCGGTAATCCTGTTAACCACTTTGCTGGGATTACAATGTATCCCTGGAAGAGCTATACCTGCTTATCTACTCTGAGCGACACCTATATACACACTACTGTTGGGCAACAAGGCGGTGCTGCTGATCACAGGGTAGGTACGTAGTTTACAGACTTGAAGGTCACTATGACCTGGGTGATCATTCAGCAGTCTAGGCAATACAAAAATATACACACACAGCAACATCCAAGATTAAATTAGCAAATAAAAACTACTAACATGAATGAAAAACACAACACAAAAAAAACATTATCACACCACAAACACAACAAGCATCATTTAGATATTCCATTAAACTAGTAATGCTAAAAGACTTTCCCAAACTTCCGAGAGGTCCCTACAGGCATCCCGGTAATTATATAACAAACGAAAGGCCCAAGTCGTGGGCAAACAGTTAAAATGTGTTCCTAAGTCAGCTGCACACATCAAGCTAGACAGGCACGGGTGAGCGGGGGTAATCAGGAGCACTTGCAAACAGGTGGGTGTGGAGTGAGTTGTGTGTCCGATCCTCAATCAATAGACTCGTCTCAAAGTGACGATTCTTATTGAAGGAAGCCTCCTTCAATAAGAGGTGGGCTAGACACCCACCTCCTGCTCATTAAGTCACAATAATGCAAAGCTTTTTATAACAGCCTACGCCTCAACATCTGCCTTTTTATTTCCCGGGACACCAACCTGGCCCGGGCACCAACACAACTCCACAGCCTGGATGCTTTGGGCCACAGAATGGACAGAAGCAGACTGAACCAGGGCAAGAAGTGCACACTGGAAATCTAAGCCCATGTTGAACCAAGATGCAACTAAGCCAGCTATCATGACAAGAATAGTAAGGACTGCGTGGATCTCCACAGAGAACACGGAGGACTTGTTTGGTAACTGCTGGTGGTCAGAGTGAAGAATCTAAACAGAACAAACACTGTGACTGGGCCACTAACATTACTTTGTTTCAGTGGACTCAGAACCTTGTACCCTGGAGCACATGGTCAACAAGCCTCCTCAATGAACTGCGTTCCAGGATCATCCAGGAGCTGCTGCCACCTTCTTGTTCCTGCGTCTCAGTGTGACCATCCAACACCTGTTCCAGCGTCTCAGTGTGGCCACCCAACACCTGTTCCGTCATCCCAGGTACCCCAAACACCTGTTCATAACCCGCCCAAGCAGCGGGCTGACTTGACTCTTACCACCCTCCCCCATTCCCTTCCCCTCTATCCCCCACAAACCACCCACTCATTACCTCACCCACACCACACCACCACCCTCTACAGACTATCCATCACTGTCTGTCTGTGTGTCTGTCCGTGAACATCCGGTCAGTAATGTTTACAGCCAGGTTCTTGCAGCCAATGATGATGATGTTTACACTGGCGCTGCAAACATTGATTTCCTCCAGTATCATCCTCCCCACTCCCCGGGGGAAACTACCTTCACATCCTCCCCGGGGAGGGTGCCTTCATCTCCCCTATCCAAATATCTCTCTCATTCTTTCCTCCTCTTCTTTATCTACACTCACATATATGCTTAACTCGCAAACGAGCTAAATTATTTACAAACATTATCTCTCAGCCCACAGCAGGACCCTAGAGGTCAGCCTGTGTGGATAAAGTTCTGCGTACTTTGATGCACAGTGTCCAGGTTCGAATCCTGCTGTGGACTGAGAGATAATGTTTGTACACAATCATATATATTATGAAATCCATATTTCTCTTCTCTCCCTCTCTTTTCTCTGTCTCCTGTGTATTATTTCTCTTTCCCTCGCTCTGGGATGATGGAGATAAATTCATAAAAATTCCATTTCTGGTGTGGATGGGAGAGGTCATCCTGAGAGATGGTAATTCCCAAGTGATAGTAACTCCAGCCCTGCTGGAAGCAAACCTTTGAAGCTGATGAACCTTTACTGGAATACTTGACGATATCCTCATTACCCTACTGAAGTCTCTCAGCTCAGGCTGACACTACTGAAGTCTCCCAGCTCAGGCTGACACTACTGAAGTCTCCCAGCTCAGGCTGACACTACAGAAGTCTCTCAGCTCAGGCTGACACTACTGAAGTCTCCCAGCTCAGGCTGACACTACAGAAGTCTCCCAGCTCAGGCTGACACTACTGAAGTCTCCCAGCTCAGGCTGACACTACAGAAGTCTCCCAGCTCAGGCTGACACTACTGAAGTCTCCCAGCTCAGGCTGACACTACTGAAGTCTCCCAGCTCATGCTGACACTACTGAAGTCTCCCAGCTCATGCTGACACTACTGAAGTCTCCCAGCTCAGGCTGACACTACTGAAGTCTCCCAGCTCAGGCTGACACTACTGAAGACTCCCAGCTCAGGCTGACACTACTGAAGACTCCCAGCTCAGGCTGACACTACTGAAGACTCCCAGCTCAGGCTGACACTACTGAAGACTCCCAGCTCAGGCTGACACTACTGAAGACTCCCAGCGCAGGCTGACACTACTGAAGACTCCCAGCGCAGGCTGACACTACTGAAGACTCCCAGCGCAGGCTGACACTACTGAAGACTCCCAGCGCAGGCTGACACTACTGAAGACTCCCAGCGCAGGCTGACACTACTGAAGACTCCCAGCTCAGGCTGACACTACTGAAGACTCCCAGCTCAGGCTGACACTACTGAAGACTCCCAGCTCAGGCTGACACTACTGAAGTCTCCCAGCTCAGGCTGACACTACTGAAGTCTCCCAGCTCAGGCTGACACTACTGAAGTCTCCCAGCTCAGGCTGACACTACTGAAGTCTCCCAGCTCAGGCTGACACTACTGAAGTCTCCCAGCTCAGGCTGACACTACTGAAGTCTCCCAGCTCAGGCTGACACTACTGAAGTCTCCCAGCTCAGGCTGACACTACTGAAGTCTCCCAGCTCAGGCTGACACTACTGAAGTCTCCCAGCTCAGGCTAGGAGACGTCGTCTCCCCCCTTCCCTTCGTGGACGCTGCTATCATTTCAGGAGACCTAACTCCCCCTGCCCTGGGGGAAGGAGGTGGAAGGGAGGAGAACGGGAAATGGGAGAGAGGGGGTAAGGGGAGTAATGAGCAAGACGCCAGCTTCACATACCTCAACCATCACCTGTCACTGAAGGTGTCAAGGAGAGGGGAGAAGGTGATGCCAAGGAGAGGGTGGTGCCTAGGAGAGGAGAGAAGGTGGTGCCAAGAAGAGGGGGGAGGGTGGTGTCAAGGAGAAAGGAGAGGGTGGTGCCAAGGAGAGGGGAGAGAGTGATGCCAAGGAGAGGGGAGAGTGTGGTGCCAAGGAGAGGGGAGTGTGTGTCAAAGGTAAGGGAGAGGAGGGTGTCAAATGTATGGGAGAGGAAGGTGTCAAAGGTATGGGAGAGGAGGGTGTCAAAGGGATAGAAGTGTATAATGGGGAGGAAAGAGGGGTGTTCTGAAGGGACGAGATGTGTGCCAAGGGGAAAGGTGGAAGGTACTAAGGTGAGGGGAGAAAGGTGCTAAGGGGAGGGGAAAGAGGTGCTAAGGGGAGGGGAGAAAGGTGCTAAGGGGAGGGGAGAAAGTACTAATGGGAGACGGGTGACAGTGGAGACAATTTCTGAGGTATTTTTCATAGTGGAGGCAACTGTAAGAATACTTCAAACCTTCTCTCAGTGAAACCTCCGTCACACACGTCATTTAATACTGACATGGCCTGACAGAGATGGCCTGACACAGATGGTCCGACACAGATGGTCTGATACAGATGGCCTGACAGAGATGGCCTGACAGAGATGGCCTGACAGAGATGGCCTGACAGAGATGGTCTGACAGAGATGGTCTGACAGAGATGGTCTGACAGAGATGGTCTGAGAAATGGATTGATAGAGGTGGCCTGACAGAGGTGGCCTGACATAGATGGCACGACGGAGATGGCACGACAAGAACTCTGACCTGGTCGACCAAGTTATTTATGCATCATTAACAAACACAACAACATACCACCTGAGACACACGGGTACCTACTATCCTCACAACTGTGTCAACACCTCACAACTATGTGTCAACACCTCACAACTATGTGTCAACACCTCACAACTATGTGTCAACACCTCACAACTGCGTCAACACCACAACTATGTGTTAACACCTCACAACTATGTGTCAACACCTCACAACTGCGTCAACACATCACAACTATGTGTTAACACCTCACAGCTATGTGTCAACATCTCAACTATAACCTCAACTATGTGTCAACACCTCACAACTGTGTCTCAACACCTCACAAATCTGGGTGTTCACATGGTAGGTGCTCAGAGAATGTTCACTATGTGGGTGTTCACTGTCGGTGTGTTCAGGAACTCTCGAACATTTCCTGAACACTCACCCAGTGCACAACACCCACAACACTGCCCTCAGTGCACTACAGAACAAGAACAACAGTGTTATTCAACAAATATGAGAAAAATGACAAGAATAACTGGGCGGCAGAGGGAACACCGAACAAGAACAACAAGTAAAAACCTTCACTAGGCGGAACAAACACACAAGGAACCGAAAGAAAGTCATTCAGAAAATTGGGAGACGAATATTTCTCTTGCGATGGAAAATTTTAATCAAAAACCTCTTTCGGTATTGGCTTTAAAAGTTATTGGAGGCGCACACACAAGCCAGCCATGACGGAAATTAGCAGAATCATGGAAATGTATGAAGTCATGTTTAACACACACACAGCAGTGAAGAGGCGGGCCAGGAGCTGTGAATCGACCCTTGCAACCCACACCTAGCCAAGCACAAAGACACTAGAGAAAGTGCAAAGGTTTGCAACAAGACTAGTCCCGGAGCTAAGGGGTATGTCTTACGAGGAGAGGTTAAGGGAAATCGACCTGACGACACTGGAGGACAGGAGAGATAGGGGGGATTAGGGACATGATAACGACATATAAAATACTGAGAGGAATTGACAAGGTGGACAGAGACAGAATGTTCCAGAGATGGGACACAGCAACTAGGGGACACAGTTGGAAGTTGAAGACTCAGATGAATCACAGGGATGTTAGGAAGTATTTCTTCAGTCACAGTGGTCAGGAAGTGGAATAGTTTGGAAAGTGATGTAGTGGAGGCAGGATCCATTCATAGCTTCAAGAAGAGGTATGATAAAACTCATGGCGAAGGGAGTGTGACCCAGTAGCGGCCAGTGAAGACGCGGGGCCAGGAGCTATGACTCGACCCCTGCAACCACAACTAGGTGAGCACAACTAGGTGAGTACACACACACACACACTTTACCATATATTCAAGAACAATGATTTAATGCGCAGTACAAGTGTGGGAGACGATAATCTGAGAGCACAACCTACACGAAGGTCAGACGTACATGCACACAGGTCATGAGCAGTAATACACAATAGTCATGAGGGTGTTTTCACCAAATTCAACTTTAACAACAATAACATCAAATGGGATCAAATAAATCATGCACTTAATGAAATATGCTGGGAAGATATGTTGAATAACATGGATCAGAACAGGTGTTTAGAGAGGATCGACTCTGGGGCACTAGAAGTAGGCTGAGGGAACATACAACTAAATAAAAAGAAGAGAAGATGTAATCTAAAGAGAGAGAGAGATACTCCCACTACAGGAGAAGATGAAAAACCACAGAATTTCTCAAGAGTGCTAGACTGTCTGAAATTCGGAGGGAAACTGGCTAGAGAAATAGAATACTTTGATGAACATAAATGAATCATACAAAGTCCAGGAAAGATAGAGGGAGCTAAAAGTAATTAATGAAATTGAAAGAAAACCAAAATACTTCTTCTCACATACAAAATCCAGGGCAAAAACCTTATCCAGTATCAGGTTTTTACTTAAACAAGATTGAACTTACACTGACGATAGCAAAGAAATGAGAGAAATACTCAAGTCGTTAATCCGAATGAATGAGACTCAAAACTCTGCCAACATCTCCAAAATTTCCAACATTACCATAACCCCATTTGACTTCGAAAAAGCCCAGACTGAGACTCATGGAATTCCATATTTATAAATAACTTCAAGAAACCCCTATGGCGAACATCTACTATTGTATGGTGAGGTAACCTAGACAAGGGGGTTACCCTAAAGCCCTTTAAAACAACTGATATAACTTACTCCACAAAGCTGGCAGCAAATAATAATTACAATTCATGTTAAGTGCTAAACCCATGTGGGTCATTCAGCGTAAGACGTAGTGGAGGCTTAATCCTCCGTCTGCGGAGTGCTAGACAGATGAGGATCGATAGCACTAACATCCCACATATAAAACTCTTTGAAAGAGTGTTAAGATCCGCAAGACTTGCAACAACCCAAGGCAGCAAGTGTTGAGAGCAGGTCGCTCCTGCGTCTCTGCAACAACTGGACCACTATGGCATGTTGAAGAATGAGACACTTGTGCAACATTTGGTGATCTTTATTGCGCAATAAAGATTCACAAATGTTGCAAAAGTGTCTCATTCTTCAACTTGTCAGTTTTCTAAATCATTTACATCACATTATGGCATGGTCTTGGATGCCCTGCCAAACAAAATGTAGATGTAGTTTACACAAACATTGCCAAAGTCTTTGATAAATGTGACAATGGTGTAACGGCGCAAAAGAGGCGCGCAAAAGGAATAACTGGATTATGCAGCTCAGTTTTGGTCTCCTTACTACAGGATGGATATAGATTCATTGGAGAACATACAGAGAAGAATGACTAAAATGATTTACAGTATAAGAAATCTCCCGTATAAAGATAGACTTAGAGCGTTGAATCTCCACTCTCTGGAGAGACGTAGAATGAGGGGAGATATCATCGAGGTGTACAAGTGGATGATGGGCATAAACAAAGGAGATATTAATAAAATACTGAGGATATCGAACCAAGTAAGAACCAGAAATAACGGATTTAAATTGGATAAATTTAGATTTAGAAAGGACATAGGCAAGTACTGGTTTTCGAACAGAGTTGTAGATGCGTGGAACAATCTTCCGAGTAGAGTGATAAGATTAAGACACGTGCAATAGTTAGGTATCTTTATTGATGAAACGTTTCGCCTACACAGTAGGATTCTTCAAATACAAAGGCAGCAGCAGAAATGAAATAAAGATGATATAATCAGTCCATCAACCTTGGAGAAAAAGTATTTGAGGAGGTCAGTCCCTCAGCTTGAAGAAGAGTTCAACTACACGGTCTGGAACGATATGAAGATGAATTGTTGTTGTATGTTCGCCGGTACATCCGGCCCGGGTCTTCTCCAAATGGTGACCCGGCATATGAAGATGAAGCATGAGAGCGGAGTCTTAAATACTGTCGAAGGTGAGGTGGAAGATCTCGAAGACGTTGTAGGGGACGGGATCCACCAGGAGAAGCAAGAAGGCAGGTCCCTCTGGAATCCAACCCTTCTCACTCATAACTAGTAGATACGTGATGAAGAATGGAGGATGTCCTCTGTACCAAGATACCGTTGTGTTGCAGTGTCTTGACAGTACTGTTGAAAATGGTAAGAAATACCGAGATGATGAAGATTAAGACATATGTGCAACTGTTGCACATGTGTCTTAATCTTCAACTTAATCGGATGTCCTAAGAAATGTGTCCAGGACACTGATTTAGTGCCCCTTTCATCACGTATATAGATACAAGGTGTACTGAGTATACCTCTGCACTTCACCCGTGGACACCTACTTGCAGAGACGCACCTCTGTGCCGCATGTGGCGTGCCACTGTAACCCACTTTTCAATAGCATGTCATAGACTATGGTCATGCCGGAAAAAGCGTGAATTTTCACCAGCGGTGTGTGTGTGTGTGTGTGTGTGTGTGTGTGTGTGTGTGTGTTAAACTCTGACATTTTAGGTGAATCATTTACTGTCGCTGACATTAAAATTTTTTGTAATGAACATTGCTATTTTTAACCTGTTAATATTTTATTTATTGATATATAGAAAGTGCGTGCGCACATGCGCTCGTCCGTGCGAGCGCCTGTTGAATGCCAAAATTGACAATACAAAAGACGACGAAAACGACACATGTGCAACACCTGGGTATAGTAAGTTAAGACACATGTGCAACACCTGGGTATAGTAAGTTAAGACACATGTGCAACACCTGGGTATAGTAAGTTAAGACACATGTGCAACACCTGGGTATAGTAAGTTAAGACACATGTGCAACACCTGGGTATAGTAAGTTAAGACATGTGCAACACCTGGGTATAGTAAGTTAAGACATGTGCAACACCTGGGTATAGTAAGTTAAGACATGTGCAACACCTGGGTATAGTAAGTTAAGACATGTGCAACACCTGGGTATAGTAAGTTAAAACACATGTGCAACACCTGGGTATAGTAAGTTAAGACATGTGCAACACCTGGGTATAGTAAGTTAAGACATGTGCAACACCTGGGTATAGTAAGTTAAAACACATGTGCAACACTCTGGTATCTTTATTGTGAAAACGTTTCGCCAAACAGTGGCTTCATCAGTCCAATACAAAGAATGGTGAAGATCAGAAAGAGTTTGAGGTAATCAGTCCCTCAGCCTGGAGTTGAGGTAATCAGTCCCTCAGCCTGGAGTTGAGGTAAACAGTCCCTCAGCCTGGAGTTGATGTAATCAGTCCCTCAGCCTGGAGTTGAGGTAATCAGTCCCTCAGCCTGGAGTTGAGGTAATCAGTCCCTCAGCCTGGAGTTGAGGTAATCAGTCCCTCAGCCTGGAGTTGAGGTAATCAGTCCCTCAATCTTCATAAGAATACCATTTATCTACAACATCTGAGTGACTTTATTTGTAGAAGTTTGGTCAACGTTTCATCAATTGTTGGCGAAACGTTTTCAAATAAAGATACCCAGGTGTTGCATATGTGTATATTGCACACAGCGCTGCTGTATACTGTTCTGGCTCCTGCTGTGTCACTGTCTCCTCTTTGCCTCAGTAAATATATCACTGGAGGGATGAGGCGTCCCCAGATAAACTGGATCTCCATAAGACGTCCATAGACATCCCCGAGTCTCTGCAGATGTGCCCAGGTGTCCCCAGCTGTCTGCCCAGGTCCCTCCTCCACCTTCCCGGGAGTCTTGGGAAGACATCTTGACCGACCTTATCAGAGGCGGAAGCCAACCCAACCAACCCCTGACTCGTCTCTGGTCCTACCCACCTCATCCACCTCCTAGCTCCCTTTCTCCCTCACCAATCTCTTTCCAGCCTTCTCCCCCATTCCCTCTTTCTTTTCATATCCCTCCCTCCAACATAACTAGCTTTTGTTCCCACTTTTCAACTATCACAAAGAATAACAGTACTCTGCTATGTATTCAATTTAGTTAAATAAGAACAAATCTCTCTCTCTGTCTCTCTTTCTCTCTCTCTCTCTCTCTCCATTGTTTTATTGTGTGCGTGTGTATTGCGTGCGTGAGGGAGCGCGGGAGCGTATGAAGAGAGACCAGCCTACCCAGGAAGCAATTATCTGGTGCAACAAGCAATACTTGGTGACAATGGTTCTCCCTCCCCTCTCTCGTCCCCACTTCCCCTCCCTCCCCACCTCCCCCTCCCTTGCCTCACTCTTTGCTCTCCCTTGCCTCACGTCCTCCCCTCCCTTGCCTCACGTCCTCCCCTCCCTTGCCTCACGCCCTCCCCTCTCTTGACTCACTCCTCTCCCAAGAAAGGATGGTGAGGGAGTCATCGTATTCAGTGACAACTTAGAACCCCAGAAATGTGTAGAAAAACGACAGGTAGATTCACGAAATACCCCAACAGGGATAGTAATCCCTACCAGTGGTGGTAATCCCCCAACCAGTGGTAGTAATCCCCCAACCAGTGGTGGTGGCAATCCACCCACCGTAAAGGCTCACTAATACCCAGTCATTCAAACATGTACAGCTGGTCACACGGTACTTGAGACAAATTACGCCCGATGGAGACATGTGGTAACTCCTCCGAGTAGTAAAACAGTATTTATGAATAAATAACCTGTACTCAGCCTCCTAGACTCAACACTGGTGTGGAGAGTCTAAGGTGTATTCAACTTTTCCCTTGACTCGTTACTCTCTGAAGTGTCATCCTCCACACAGTATACACACTGCTGGTGAAGTCACCTGCTCCACGTCCCAACACTTTAATTTCCACTCTTGTTTTCTTGTCTACGTGTGGGATACCCTTCAGTATCTTGAGAAATCTGTGATTGTCTTGAGACACCTGTGTTTATCTTGACACTCACCAGTGTTTACCTTGACACACACATGTGTTTACCTTTACACACACACACACACCTGTGTTTACCTTGACACACACCTCTGTTTACCTTGACACACACCTCTGTTTACCTTGACACACACCTCTGTTTACCTTGACACATACCTCTGTTTACCTTGACACAGACTTATAATTACTTCGAGACACACCTCTGCCTTGAAATACACCTGTAATTACCTTGACAAATCTGTCATGACCCTGAGACACCTATAATTACCCAGAGACACACCGATAATGGCTCCGAGGCATACATTCTACACCTTGAGATATTCATTATTCAAGGCCACCTCAAAGTGAAAGTTGAGAGCTTCCCTTCACTCACCTGACTTTCACCTTGGCTGCCATTTTCCTAATATTTATTTTTGAAATCCGTTTTTCCTCCTCGGGCCAATTCATTATTTACACTTAACTCTTGCTCAAATGGCCCAAGTTGGACAATAAAATGGCCTGACCTAGTTTGACCTTCCTCACGATCTTGTTGACAAGAGGCCGCCATGGTTTAGAAAATCTCTAATTACTTTTTCATGAGATATGCTGCAGTTTTAATTTTTTTTATTATAAAGTCTGCGCCGGGCCTGGTAACACTGCTTTAATATTTGGCGAGGGAGAGGGAGAGGGAGGGGGAGAGAGGGAGGGAGGGAGGGAGAGAGGGTGAGGAGAGGGAAGGGGGAGGGAGAGAAGGGAAGGGGAGAGGGAGGGAGAGAAGGAAGGGGGAGAGGGAGGAGAGGAGAGAGAGAGAGAGAGAGAGAGAGAGAGAGAGAGAGAGAGAGAGAGAGAGAGAGGTTGAAAAGTTAGGGAAGGAGTCGAGGAGCAGAGGGAGGAGGAAGTGAGGGGAGGCGGTAAGAAGAGTGAGGGACGGGAATACAGGAAAAAAAGTAAGGGTAGGAGGAACAGGAAGGAAAGGTACGAGGGATAAATTGAAATGAGTAGAGATAACTATTCTTTGCTAGAAAAATATATGTGCAAGTCAACCTAATACTATTATAGGAGTGTGTGTGTGTGTGTGTGTGTGTGTGTGTGTGTGTGTGTGTGTTTTGTGTGTGTGTGTTTGTGTGTGTGTGTGTGTTTTGTGTGTGTGTGTGTATGTTGTGTGTGTGTGTTGTGTGTGTTGTGTGTGTGTGTGTGTGTGTTGTGGTTGTGTGTGTGTGTTGTGGTTGTGTGTGTGTGTTGTGGTTGTGTGTGTGTGTTGTGGTTGTGTGTGTGTGTGTTGTGGTTGTGTGTGTGTGTGTTGTGGTTGTGTGTGTGTGTGTGTTGTGGTTGTGTGTGTGTGTGTGTTGTGGTTGTGTGTGTGTGTTGTGGTTGTGTGTGTGTGTTAGTTACCATTTTGTCCTAGGCACATGTCGATTAGACACTAGGCCTGTTGTATGTATGTGTGTGTGTGTGTGTAACGAAACACTTCAAAATGTTTCGGCCCCGCCGGGAATTGAACCTAACTACAATATTGTTAACCAATGATAACCACTTTGAAACATGGCAGCTAATATCTGGTGTAAATGAAGGGCACCATTCACACAAGGGGTAACTACAAGTTGTGCTGGAGGGCTACCTTGTAACTAGGGGCCGCTCGTGAAGCTTCAGTTCCTCACAAGCTTAAAGCTGGTTAACACCACAGAAGAGTCCTGACCTGTAGATTCTTACGCTCTCTCTTTAAACCACTCATACATATTGTAAATACTGTGAATAATATACATCTGATGTATGCTTTATTTCTCAAATTCTTGACTGCTATATTGACTGCGCCTTGCCTAGTATGCTTGCTTGCCGGCCACGTACACCAGGCATTTTAGAAGTAGCCGTGTTCGTAAGTGTCTCCGTGTCTCTGAAAATAACACAAGACTCCTGACATAAGATCCTCAAATATTGATCAATATGGAGGCTACCTGCTGAGTGCAACTGAATGAAATGAAAGCTCTCCACTGCCTCCAGTCACACTGCTGCCCTCCACTCCCTCCAGTCACACTGCTGCCCTCCACTGCCTCCAGTCACACTGCTGCCCTCCACTGCCTCCAGTCACACTGCTGCCCTCCACTGCCTCCAGTCACACTGCTGCCCTCCACTGCCTCCATTCACACTGCTGCCCTGCCTAGTATGCTCTGCCTCCAGTCACACTGCTCCCTCCCTGCCTCCAGTCACACTGCTCCTCCACTGCCTCCAGTCACACTGCTCCTCCACTGCCTCCAGTCACACTGCTGCCCTCCACTGCCTCCAGTCACACTGCTGCCTCCACTGCCTCCAGTCACACTGCTGCCCTCCACTGCCTCCAGTCACACTGCTGCCCTCCACTGCCTCCAGTCACACTGCTGCCCTCCACTGCCTCCAGTCACACTGCTGCCCTCCACTGCCTCCAGTCACACTGCTGCCCTCCACTGCCTCCAGTCACACTGCTGCCCTCCACTGCCTCCAGTCACACTGCTCCCCTCCACTGCCTCCAGTCACACTGCTCCCTCCACTGCCTCCAGTCACACTGCTCCCTCCACTGCCTCCAGTCACACTGCTCCCTCCACTGCCTCCAGTCACACTGCTCCCTCCACTGCCTCCAGTCACACTGCTCCCTCCACTGCCTCCAGTCACACTGCTCCCTCCACTGCCTCCAGTCACACTGCTCCCTCCACTGCCTCCAGTCACACTGCTCCCTCCACTGCCTCCAGTCACACTGCTGCCCTCCACTGCCTCCAGTCACACTGCTGCCCTCCACTGCCTCCAGTCACACTGCTGCCCTCCACTGCCTCCAGTCACACTGCTCCCCTCCACTGCCTCCAGTCACACTGCTCCCCTCCACTGCCTCCAGTCACACTGCTCCCTCCACTGCCTCCAGTCACACTGCTCCCTCCACTGCCTCCAGTCACACTGCTCCCCTCCACTGCCTCCAGTCACACTGCTCCCCTCCACTGCCTCCAGTCACACTGCTCCCCTCCACTGCCTCCAGTCACACTGCTCCCCTCCACTGCCTCCAGTCACACTGCTGCCCTCCACTGCCTCCAGTCACACTGCTGCCCTCCACTGCCTCCAGTCACACTGCTGCCCTCCACTGCCTCCAGTCACACTGCTGCCCTCCACTGCCTCCAGTCACACTGCTGCCCTCCACTGCCTCCAGACACACTGCTGCCCTCCACTGCCTCCAGTCACACTGCTGCCCTCCACTGCCTCCAGTCACACTGCTGCCCTCCACTGCCTCCAGTCACACTGCTGCCCTCCACTGCCTCCAGTCACATTGTTGCCCTCCACTGTGCTAACCTCTCAGTGCATGGTGCTGCTGTGTAGTGTCAGTGTACCACAGTGTTAAGCTCAGAGAACGCCAGATACATATACTGAGTGAGAGTGCAGGACAGACTATATATCTGATTTGAAAACAATTATAACGACTTGGTCCCGTCGCTTGTAAAGAGCTTGACTGTACAGATATCCACTACACAAGAGAGCAATTTGTCCCGCTGCTTCATACCGTTATATGTAAAGATCATTTACCCAAACCAGTATTACATTTGAGGTGTCCAGTAGCTCGCTTGGTAGCGCACTTAGCTTACAGACTGAGGTCCGTGGTTCGATCCCCGGTACGGGTGGAAACATTAGGACGTGTTTCATTAAGATACCTGCTGTCCGTGTTCACCTAGCAGTAAATACGTACCTGGTTGTTAGTCGACTGATGTGGGTCGTATCCTGGGGACAAAATTGATCTAATTTGCGAGAAATGCTCTGCATAACAAGGGGCACTCTGATGTCAGCTAGGTCTGCATAAGTTTTATCATGTACTTGTAGAAATAAAGATTATAATTATTATGATTATTATTATTATTATTTCACGTTCATATACATCTTTGTACTACAAATTAATATTGTATTCCTGTGTCATTGCAGTATTTCACGATCTTATGCATCCTTGCACTTCAAGAGGTCTCGTAATCTACATTCCTCCACGGTAGACACCTACACACACTAGTATGGAATACCGACACGATGGAAACAAAACTGAGACAAATGCAGTAGAATGAGATCCTTTACTGACAACATAAACAATCGCAGTATACTACATTTGTCTCTCTTTCTTCCCCTACTCTCTTAGCTGATCTCATCTCTCTAAATTTAATAATCACAATCATAATCGATGCCATAAACCAAAACAAGACAATAAAAAAAGTCACAATACCATGGTTGGCACAAAAACCCGCACTTCTCTGCCTCTTTCTCGTTCAGTTGTGACTTGACAATGGTCCAGGAGGGATCGAAACATCGTCATAAGGTTCCTAAGTGCGGGTTTCTTGGTGAATCAGAGAACAAATGATATGATGCAAAATAAAAGACTAAAAGAAAATAGCTTATTCGTGAGGTGTGACAAGCGTGTTTACTTGTACATAGTTCCGGGGTCACTGCTTCACCCCCCCCCCCCCGCCCACACTAGGCCAATGTATGCCTCTGGTGCTTTGTGCCCACACTAGGCCTCCTCTAACAGCCTCTGCTACTGTGTACTCCAAATTTATCTATGAAACCTAGCACAGGTTAGGTTTAGCTAGGTGAGCTATGCTGCTTGCAACTAGGTACTCCTGTGGTTTAGGGTGATGCCTGAGGTGGAGGGGCGTGTGTCGGCGGTGTAGAAGTGGTGAGGGAAAAGTGTGGGTGAAGGGGAGATGTGAAGGGGGGGAGGTGCAACACACACCAGACTGGTGTGACCACCACCAGCTGTGGGATCCACGATGGATCCCTGAGGAAATGCATTATCCAGCCTGCTCAGGTTACTCCTCTGATGCCTGCCTTCCTGCCCTCCTGCCTACCATCTTGCCTGCCGCCCGCTGATATCTGCCTACCGTATTGCCTGCCTGCGTGCCTGCCTGCCTGCCTGCCTGCCTGCCTGCCTGCCTGCCTGCCACCGTCCTACCTTCAACATTGAAGGGTTAGCCTCTATGTAACAATATGGCTCACTTGCATACAGTCACTGAACACCACAAACTAACTAGTTAAGTCACTAAACCTGTACATAAACCACCAGATACAACTTCCCAGCAATTCAAAGACCAGTCATAGAAACAAAATCGAATACTGCCTTGAAAACCCGTCCAACCCCCATACTTCATCTTGCTTAATGATTAGACTTGAGAGTTTCAAAAACGGAGTGACTTGGTTTGTCAGTAGTGTTACTGTGTACTTGTGTACACGTAGATAATCCCAGCTATTTTATAGTAAGGGTCCCTTCTAGATGTGACGTCAGGAGACCCCTCATATATGAATGGTATATTTTGGAGGCGTATAATAGAGTCTAAAAAGTAGAACCCCCGCTTGCCTATGTCCAGTCTATGCCTAGCGATGAACTGCTCGAGAGACCTGTAGCTGGCGGCTCACATGCGAGGGGTCTCGTGACGTCACAGCTAGAAGGGACCCTTACTATAAAGTAGCTGGGATTATCTAAGTGTACTACACAAGTACACAGTAACACTACTGACAGGTAAACACTGTAATAGCAAAGATAATTAATCGCGGTAATCAGTCTGAATGATCACTCGCGCACAAAGGGACTTGCCAGACGCTGGAATAAATTCGCATTAAGCGCAGGTAAGTGGAGGCAATGACTGACTATTATCAGGGAGTAATAAATGCCCGTCAAGGTGTAGTTAAATGGCCCACAGTGACTAATGATTCTTCTCGACAAAATAAATTGTCGCCAAGCACAGGTAAATAGCCACCAAGACCGGTAAATGACTGCAGTGACTAAGACTCCCCAGGTCATCTTCAAACTACGAATGCTAGTAACTTGAGAATGCAACTTCCGCTCGGCGTCAAACCCAAGAGTGCTCGTATATTCGGAGATACTGGTCTCTTATGTGATAGAGAATGCATTTCCCGACTGAAATTAAACTTGAAATTGTTTTGAGCTTTGAAGGTGCCAACTGCTCAGTTTTTATTGAAGAAATTAGGAAATCAGTTTCCATGTGATAACTTGCTAATGCCTCTTCTGACTGGCTTTAAATCCTCAACACTGATAGTTAATTATATTAGAAACTTATGCCTCACTCGGAACTAATCCTTTTTCGTGCACTGAAGTAGAAGAGGCTGGGTTTATGGAATACGGGGGATATCTTATTATAAATAATAATAATATTAAGTTACTGAGGATAATATTAACTGTGATCATAATTTTTTATTATTATTATTATTATTATTATTATTATTATTAAAATGAGGATGATTAAAAGAGACGAGGACTAAAAATACAAACAGAATATGAGGAATAAGATGAAAGCGAACAAGAGAGGAAAAGAAAGCGAGAAAGAATTAAAAATAAAAAAGCAGGGAGAGAGACAGAGAGAGACGTTGCTCCATGCGGAAGGAAGAGAGGAAATTGAGTGCCGTGCCTCATCACCTCTTCACTCTCGCCGCGCCGATAACCAATCAGAGGCGGACGCTAATGCTAACGTAATTATGATTGGCTGTGTCTCTGGGTTCTTGAGCGACCCCGCGAGTGATGGTGATTGCAAACACACATGATTCTGCTTCATGGTTACGCAGTTTTAAGTAATTCATGCCAGCTGAGTCTGCATACCAGCTGACACAGATACCAAGAAACACACAGTGACGAGCACGTACATACATACACACACACACAAACACACAGACATACTCACACACAAACACACATACACACACACAAACAGACATACTCACACACAAACACACATACACACACACAAACACACATACACACACACACTCATAATTGCTTACGTAAATATATGAGCCAAGAGAAAGTTAAGCACACACAGATTAATACTTTCAACTACAGGTAAATAGGCAGATTTGACTACAGGTAAATAGGCAGGTAAATAGGCAGGTAAATAGGCAGATTTGACTACAGGTAAATAGGCAGATTTGATATGGGTGATATAATAGGCATTGAAAGAATACGTTTTAAATTGTGAAACAAGGGGAAGAGGTAAGAAGAAGGTAAAATACTTCAGAAAACATGATAGAAAACATGATAAATAAGAGAGTATGAAGAGAAACTTGTTAAAGGAAGGGGAGATGAAAATGAAGGTAAACAGAACAAGTCAAGAGGCGAACAATGTAAGACACAGAGATTGAATGTACGTACAGCAACTGCTCAGTTGAGGCCTCATGCTAACAGTGTTACTGCACAACCCTTGTGGGTTTAGCAGTAATAAATATAAAATAAGAGCCAACAATAGAGAGGAATTCAGAGATGATGAGTCAATCTCTTTGATGTTGCTGCCAAAACTGTGAAATTCTCAGACGTAAGAGGATGATTGTTGAGATGACAGTGATCTCTGACTGATGCTGTAGATGGTTTAGATACACGAGCGCCACAACGAAACCATCATCCCATATCTAAACTAATTAAAAAAATCAGGGATCACTGTCACGTGACTAACATCCTCTCACATCTAAATATTTCGCAATATAGAGGCAGCAACATCAAAGACTGAACATCATCTGTGGCCATAATTAGAATGAAGTATCGACTAAACACCTGGTTAGCTGCTTGGTTAGTGGAGTTTAAAACCTATCGACTACACTCGGGTCATTAAGGCTGAGCACAACTTTTCCACCACCAGACAAGAATACTTTAATACCTAAAAAGGTATAGACACTGAGTAACAGTGCTTAGATTGAAAAATACATAGAGAGAAAGAGAGAAAAAAATAGAGAGAGGCAGGCTAGAGTAAAAACATAATTCTTTAAAAGGCTCAGACTTCCTCCTCCTCCATTTATTTTTAGATTATTTTACAGCCTAGTGGAGAAGTTTTTATGTTAAAGGTCACGTGAAGGACCTTTATATTATAGGCTCCAGGTTAATGAGGTTGTTATATGCGTGGAAGCCACACCTACAACCATATATTAAGACCACCACCACCAGTCACTTTTAAACGAGGAGTAAGAGGGGGGAAATGAAGTATAAGACAGAAGAAACATGGAAATAGTCAGTTGTAATTAAGGAGGAACACAAGAAAGAAGGAACAAGGGTAAGGGGTGAGGAACATGGGTAAGTGGTGAAGAACATGGGTAAGTGGTGAAGAACATGGGTAAGTGGTGAAGAACATGGGTAAGAGAGGAGGAACAAGGAAACAGTGAAGTACAAGAGACGGGTAAGGAAATATTTTTAATAGGCTCAGTGTCCAAATACAACTTAAACTCTTTCAAAATCTTCATGGTTTCCTACCTGAGAGAATCACCCAAACTTGCTTTGTTGAGTACTTAATCAGGCAGAGACCTGGCACAAAGTTAGCCTATATTGACCTCGGAGTCGCCTTCGGCATAGACCTTATATTGAAGCAATTAGCCAATTTCTGTGTCAGAGGAAAAATACAAACTTGGATACGAGGATTCCTGAGAAACATAGCATCCTCAGTCATATAGAAAGGTCTTGTTTGAGCTGGGCATACCTCAGGGTGGAGTACTCATTCTCTTAATATTCTGATGCACAAGATTGTATCAAACATTCCTACACAAGATGATGTGGCTGTTATTTATTATGTGGATGATACCTGCTGCTTTGCCAACACATCACAGATGTATCCACCGACAAGACCAAAATCTGGTGTCCCAATATTTGCAGTAACAATCTGCCGCCCTTCCAAATCAATAACACTGACTTCGAGTCTGTGAACAATATAAATATTTAGGGGTTGTAATCATCAACGATGCTGTAAGTAACTTACACTGCAGACATGAAGAGAAACTTTAGCCCCTTGGAACACCTGTAGGAAAGAATACTGGCATGAACGTCAGACATGCAACCACCATCACAACGACAGTAACTAAAACAACACACACACACACACTTGCGACTAAAACACGAACACACACTCGCGACAAAAACAGCACAAACACACACTGGCGACCAAAGAAACACGATCACACATTGGTGACCAAAGCAATACGAACACACACACTCAACCAAAACAACACAAACATAGGAGACCGCACCAATACGAAAACATATGGGCGACCAAAACAGATGTCAACAGTGGGCAAAAAAATGTGGTGGGCAAGAAGAGCCAGGGTGAGGGTTTTTTCAGTGTTGGGGAGCAGCAGGGTACGACCCTCAGTGCTATATATCACTGGCAACGTTATCTCTTGGTCGTCCACTGCACGCCAGCCTTGAATCAAACACAAGCGTGCACACACACACACACACACACACACACACACACACACACTTTCCAAGTGGAAATACAATAAACTAGATAAACAGATGGTAGCAGCAAACACGACATAGTTTTAACAATAGCTGTGTTTACATATTGAAGATTACGAGTCAGTATATTTGACTGAAGTTAAAATGTTAGGCAAAAAATTGACCCGTGCAAGAGTCGAGGAAAATGATAGATCTGAGAGTGAACAGGATGGATAAGAATATACTGAAGCTAACAATATAAATGTACCTCAGGGCTCTCAGGGAATTACTACAATATCACACTGGTAAACAAATGCAATGAGATGGATGAGGTCTTAAGACTGACGACCCAAATTGGTTCTTCATGAATGAGACAAAATGGTTTAAACAATATCCTTAATCTCTGATATAACTCTTACCCCAACTGACTTCGAAGAAGCCATTCATTCCATGCCCATGCACACCGCCTAAGACCCAGACTCGTGGAACTCGATATTCATCAAGAATCGCCAGAAACCCTTATCACTTGCCTTAATTATTCTAAAGAGAAGAAGCGCAGACGCTGGAGTCATCCCACCATCATTAAAAACCACTGATACTGCCCTACTCCACAAAGATGGCAGTAAAGTAGTGGCAACAAAGTAGAGACCAATAAACCTAACATTTCACATTATCAAAACTTTTGAAAGAGTTTTAAGAAGCAAGATTACCAATCACGTGGAACTGCAGCAGTTGCACAACCCAGGTTAACATGGGTTCATAACTGGTTACTCCAGGCTTTCGCAACTGCTTGACCATTGCGACATGGTGTTGGTAGCACTTGAAGACAAGCAAAATGCAGTAGTATAAAAAAAATATACAATGACTTTGCAAAATGCTTTGACAAGTGTGATCATGGGGTAATTGTACACAAAATGCGTACAAAAGAAATAACTGGGAAAGTGGGCAGATGGACGTGTAACTTCCTAACAAACGGAACCCAAAGAGTAATGGTAAACAATGAAATCATGTGCTGCTACAGTGAAAAGTTCTGTCCTCAAGGCTCGGTACTTGTCAAACTAATCTTCATCATCCTCATATCAGACATACATAGGGACGTAACTCATAGCACTGTACCTTTGCAGACGATACCAGAATCTGTATGAGAGTGGCATCATAGCGAGCCTCCAAACTGATATGAACCAAGTCTTCCAGTGGGATACTGACAACAATATGATGTTCAATGAGGACAAATTACAGTTACTACGATACGGAAGGATGTAGGAAATAAAAATGAGATCGAGGCACAAGACAAACTCAAACGACTGAATAGAACGTAAGTCAAATGTGAGAGAAATGGGAGTGATAATGTCAGATGATTTCAAGACATCTAGAACCTTCAAAACAAGAGATGTAATAATATTGGTAGAATTACCGACAATATGTTAAGTAAAAGGACACAAATGCAACTAATGTGACATTTTATTGTGGCAACGTTTCGCTCACTGGAGAGCGAAACGTTGCCACAATAAAATGTCACATTAGTTGCATTTGTGTCCTTTTACAAAACAAGAGATGCCTAGCCAGTGATGATGCTCATATCATTCGTTCTCTCGAGGCTGCAATATTGCTGTGCACTAACGGCCGCCTTCAAGGCAGGCGAAATTACTGAGCAGGAAAATGTACAGAGAACTTTCACAGCTCATATAAACTCAAGTCAATTACTAAAATTAATGGGAGCTCTTGAAGTCGTTAGAACTGTACTCCTTAGAAAGTAGGCGAGAAAGATACATCATAATCTACACCTGGAAGATACTGGAATAATGAGTCCCAAACATGCACATCGAAATTACTACTTATGAATAGATGGTCCACACGCAGGGACCTGGGAAGAAAGACAGGGGCCCTAGAAAGAGCCACAGGGACCTGAGGAGAGAGACAGAGACACCAGGAAGACACACAGGGACTAAAGGAGAGACACAGAGACCCTACATTATAGTATGCAGCACCAGTATAGAACCCACACCTGGTCAAACATGTCAAGAAATTAGAGAAAGTGCAAAGGTTTGCAACGAGACCAGTCCCGGAGCTGAAGGGTTTGTCCTACAAGGAGAGGCTAAGGGAACTCAACCTGACAACACTGAAGGGCAGGAGGAATAGGGCGGACATGATAACGACATATAAAATACTGAAAGGAATTGATAAGGTGGATAGGGACAGGATGTTTCAGAGATGTGCCACAGCAACAAGGGTCACAACTGGAAGTTGAAGAATCGGATGAGTCATAAGGATGTTAGGAAGTATTTCTTCAGTCACAGAGTTGTCAGGAAGTGGAACAATCTGGAGAGTGATGAGGTGGAGGCAGGATCGATATATAGCTTTAAGAAGAGATACGATAAAGCTCATGGAGAAGGAAGAGGACCTAGTAGCTACCAGCGAAGAGGCGGAGCCAGGAGCGATGAATCGACCCCTGCAACCACAACTGGGTGAGTACACACACACCACTAACAACAATTGAACTCACTTAAAAATATATTTCTGTTAGTCTGGTCCTGAGAAGAAATATCTCAGCCAGCCGGAGGTCGATTTGCCGAGCATATATCACGTCTGGTCCTGTGGAGGTGAGTCAGGTCCTGTGTGGAGGGTGGTTCTGTGGAAGTGAGTCAGGTCCTGTGGAGGTGAGTCAGGTCCTGTGGAGAAGGGTGGAGGTGAGTCAGGTCCTGTGGAGGAGGGTGAAGGTGAGTCAGGTCCTGTGGAGGAGGGTGGAGGCGAGTCAGGTCCTGTGGAGGAGGGTGGAGGCGAGTCAGGTCCTGTGGAGGAGGGTGAAGGTGAGTCAGGTCCTGTGGAGGACCAGACTCATGTCTGGTTGTTGATTGCAACACGAAAGGCCTAGAGCTATCATTGAACTCCCCCTGTGGTTGTTTTGCACATACACACACCCACACACCCACACACAGGAGCTGAGTTTCGACCCCTGCACCAACAATTAGGTGAGTACACACACACACACACACACACACACACACTTGCACCATCCTGAACATTCTAAAACAAACTCTACTTCACCTGGTTTTAGTGTCCGGGGAAAAAGCCTGTTTGTTCTTGGCGTAGAGTCTAAGACAGAGCCTTATCCTGGCTTCGGGCCGAGGAAAAAGCCTGCTCCTGGTGTCGGGTCGAGAGGAAAACCAGTTCCTGGCGTCGGGCCGAGAAAAAAGCCTGACTGGCGTCGGGCCGAGGGAGACCAGCAAGCCTGGTGGTCGACTAAGACCCTCTTACTCCCCTCCTGTGACTCAGGAAATTGACGCAGTCTTCCCTTTGAGAGTTTTTATGTTTGTTCGAACAAGAGCTGTGCCGGAGGCGTGCGGGACGCCACTGAGAGCTGGAAAGACAGGCGTGACGTACCCCCCTAAGGGGATATACCTTTACCATGCCTGTGATGGTTGTCCAGGGTACTTCTAGCCTCGTACACCTCATACAGAGTTTCACGAGCAGGAATGATCGGCCCTAGGAGCCAGGACGAAGAGCTATGACTAGACCCATGTAAACACTAGGGGAACGTACACACACACACACACACAACACACACACACATTGCATTTTTTCGACGATTCAAGGATTTTCCAAGCATTTCCTTAAAAACTTATTTTTTTTTAGTTAAAATATGCCTATATATAAGCTACTTAAAAAAATTATACAATTTGGCATTCTTTTCAGCATATACAACAGGCCTAGTGTCTAATCGACTTGTGCCTAGGCCAAAATGGTAACACACACACACACACACACACACACACACACACACACACACACACACTGTTGACTCCAGTAAAACATTTCAGTCCTACTCCTCCTCGCCAAAACATTCCCGCCAGTATTTTCCGCTTCACTCTAATTTTTCCTCTCTTAATATTTCATAAGTTAGGTAAAGTTTGACAAAGTTTTGGGCCGGGGGGATGGTCTTAGACGTCTCAGCAAGTCACCAGCTGAACTTGAAGGTCAAGAACACACAAAAAAACACACGAGGAAAAACACAAGCCAAGAAATACTAGAAAAAAAACGAACAGCGGCTCTTACATTTACTACAACGTTCCACCCGGCAGTGTGTGTACTCACCTATTTGTGGTTACAGGGGTCGATTCACAGCTCCTGGCCCCGCCTCTTCACTAGGTCCTCTCTCTGCTCCATGAGCTTTATCAAACTTCGTCTTAAAACTACGTATGGTTCCTGCCTCCACTACGTCACTTGCTAGACTATTCCACTTCCTGACAACTCTATGACTGAAGACATACTCCTAACATCCCTTTGACTCATCGGAGTCTTCAACTTCCAATTGTGACCAATTGTGTGTGTACTTACCTAGTTGTGGTTGCATGGGTCGAGTCACAGCTTCTGGCCCAGCCTCTTCACTGTGTGTGTGTTTTTCTAGTTTGTTGTTGATGCTACTGTTGTTGCTGCTGTTACAACTGTTATTGTTGTTGCTGTTGTTGTTACAACTGTTACTGTTGGTGCTGCTGTTGTTGACTGATGATACTGTCTGTTGCTGACTGTTGTTGTTACTGTCTGTCGTCTGTTACTGTATGATGCTGTTGCTGTTATTGTTGATTGTTTACTGTTGTCGCTAAATTTTTCTGCCGATGTTTGCTGTTGTTAATGTACTCCATTGAAACTGTTGCTCTCTTGTTTTCTGTTATTGTTCTCTGCTGTTGTTACTGCATTATTATTATTATTATTGAACTTGTCCTTCATGTTCAGAAACTGTTCAATCTTCCTACAGTCGTGTTAAAAAACTGTCGAATCTGAACCCAGTCATGTTCAAAACTGGCTAATCCTAACCCATTAAGTACTAACACCGGCTAATCCTAATACAACCATTTTGAGAAAAAGATCCAGTCGTGCATACAACTGGATCTCAGTTATGCACTGACGACAAATCCCTGGTCGTAACAACTGGGTTGCACACATGTGGGAGTCCCCCGCTGTATGGGAGTACTAATGTCAGTGCTGTGTTTAACGGAGCTGCCTGGCGCTGGTCTCTTCTTGCCGTGGCTTACAGCCTTGTAAGGAGCTGTACTAAACCCAGTTTTCTCTCCATCAAGTAAACCAGCATTGTTTGGTTTGCTTATTGCCTCGTTTTCTTCAAAATCAACATCTCCGAGGATCTTTAGCACCCCCCCCCCAAAAAAAAAAATAATAATAGGATTCTCAAAACTTGTTTGTGTCTGCACTATCTGTTCTCGTTCAAGTGGATCCATGTTCTCTCCACTACGAGATAAAAGCCATGCTCCTGGTCACTATCTTGTGCTGACTCCTCGCTGGCTGGCTACAACAGTCCTCACCTTCCTCGCACTCACGTTATGTCTAGGAATTTATCTTTCGGTAAAAATCTGCCGAGTCTTCCTCCTGGAGAGTTGTTGATGGTGCAGACTCAACTGTTTTTCCAATTCATATCTGTGTGTGTCATGGCTCCTCGCTGCCTCCCGTTTATCTTCACCGCTGATGCTATCCACAACTCTTAAGCTGACAACCACCATTTACATTGGTCCACTATATTGAGCAAATTCGTTTAGTGATTGAATATGTGAGAATCTGTATCTGAGCCCAGTATATCACTTGTGGTCCTGAGCACAGCCACGCCTGCACATGCAATATTCTGGTTAAGAAACTAAGACTTGAAAGGAAAGTCACAATCACATACTGAACTGAAGCAGAGAGCCTTTCATTGCTTGTATACAGTCAGTCAAGCCTCTATATTACTGGGAGAGCTTGAAGTCCCTTGCAGACGAGAATGATAGATGCATTATAATGTAAACCTGGAAAATTCTCGATTGATTAGTCCCAAATCTCCACACTGAAAACAATCCTTATGAAAGGAAAAGGCTCGTCAAATGGCGCTAAATACCCTCAATGAAATGCAGGCTTGCAATGAGTACACTAAGAGACAACTCAGTAAGTGTAAAGGAACCAAGACTCTTCAACATCCTCCCTCCTTACAAAAGAGGAATAACCAATAAACCCCATGCTGTCGTCAAAAGGGAACTTGGTAAGATCCTCAGGTCAACTGACTTGAGGATATTATCAGCCGGGCTGAGGTGTATACGATGTACTGCGTGCAACAGCCATATTGATCAGACTATCTGGGGCCAGGGTGTGAGGCCAGTGACCTCCGGAAATGTCTACAGATAATCTACGTGTATATGCCTAAATAAATCTAAATAATCCTTACTGTCTCCCTCCAATCATCACTTCCTTCCCTCCTCACCTCATTCCTCTTATCATATCATTTCCTCCCTTCCCTCATTTCCTCCCTCCAATCATCACTTCCTGCCTTCCCTCCTCACTTCCTCCCTCTAATCCTCACTTCCTGCCTGCCTTCCTCACTTCCTGCCTTCCCTCTTCACTTTTTTCCTTCCAAAATTCATCACCTCTTCCCCCACTTCCCTCTCTTTCATCCCCATCTTCCCCTCACTTCTTCCCTCCCTCCTCGCCTCCTTCCCTCCCACTATCGTCAGGTATGACCGGGACGGTACCTTCATGGCCGGGACGGTACCTTCATGGCCGGGACGGTACCTTCATGGCCGGGACGGTACCTTCATGGCCGGGACGGTACCTTCATTGCCGGGACGGTACCTTCATTAAGCACTACAACGCAGCTTAATTCGTCAGAAATTAACCAATTTTGGAATAATTATGGAGATGGAGTTTGTTTACGAAAATTTACTGAGATGGAGACTTGTTCAGGAACATTAATGGGGGATTAAGACTTGTTCAGGAACATTAATGGGGGATTAAGACTTGTTCAGGAACATTAATGGGGGATTAAAACTTGTTCAGGAACATTAATGGGGGATTAAGACTTGTTCAGGAACATTAATGGGGGATTAAGACTTGTTCAGGAACATTAATGGGGGATTAAGAATTGTTCAGAACATTAATGGGGGATTAAGACTTGTTCAGAACATTAATGGGGGATTAAGACTTGTTCAGGAACATTAATGAGGGATTAAAACTTGTTCAGGAACATTAATGGCGGATTAAGACTTGTTCAGGAACATTAATGGGGGATTAAGACTTGTTCAGAACATTAATGGGGGATTAAAACTTGTTCAGGAACATTAATGAGGGATTAAGACTTGTTCAGGAACATTAATGGCGGATTAAGACTTGTTCAGGAACATTAATGGCGGATTAAGACTTGTTCAGGAACATTAATGGGGGATTAAGACTTGTTCAGAACATTAATGGGGGATTAAAACTTGTTCAGGAACATTAATGGCGGATTAAGACTTGTTCAGGAACATTAATGGGGAATTAAGACTTGTTCAGGAACATTAATGGGGGGATTAAGACTTGTTCAGGAACATTAATGGGGGATTAATACTTGTTCAGGAACATTAATGGGGGATTAAGTCTTGTTCAGGAACATTAATGGGGGGATTAAGACTTGTTCAGAAACATTAATGGGGGATTAAGACTTGCTCAGGAACATTAATGGGGGATTAAGACTTGTTCAGGATCATTAATGGGGGATTAAGACTTGTTCAGGAACATTAATGGGGGATTAAGACTTGTTCAGGAACATTAATGGGGGATTAAGACTTGTTCAGGAACATTAATGGGGGGATTAAGACTTGTTCAGGAACATTAATGGGGGATTAAGACTTGTTCAGGAACATTAATGGGGGATTAAGACTTATTCAGGACCATTAATGGGGATAAAGACTAAGAAAATATTATAAAGTCTTATGGAACAATACTTGTTGACTTGTGAAAAAAAGAAACATTAAAAGAAGCTTTAGTTCAAATATATGAAGCTTTAGTTCAAATATATGAAGCTTTAGTTCAAATATATGAAGCTTTAGTTCAAATATATGAAGCTTTAGTTCAAATATATGAAGCTTTAGTTCAAATATATGAAGCTTTAGTTCAAATATATGAAGCTTTAGTTCAAATATACGAAGCTTTAGTTCAAATATACGAAGCTTTAGTGCGAAAGATGTAGAGGTGAAGATTTTCATCCCATGCGCCTTGTTCTATACCGTAGTCATGTACCGTAGTCATGTACCGTAGTCATGTACCGTAGTCATGTACCGTAGTCATATACCGTAGTCATGTACCGTAGTCATGTACCGTAGTCATGTACCGTAGTCATGTACCGTAGTCATATACCGTAGTCATGTACCGTAGTCATGTACCGTAGTCATGTACCGTAGTCATATACCGTAGTCATGTACCGTAGTCATGTACCTAGTCATTACCGTAGTCATGTACCGTAGTCATGTACCGTAGTCATGTACCGTAGTCATATACCGTAGTCATACGTACATGTACCGTAGTCATGTACCGTAGTCATGTACCGTAGTCATGTACCGTAGTCATGTACCGTAGTCATGTACCGTAGTCATGTACCGTAGTCATGTACCGTAGTCATGTACCGTAGTCATGTACCGTAGTCATGTACCGTAGTCATGTACCGTAGTCAGTACCGTAGTCATGTACCGTAGTCATGTACCGTAGTCATGTACCGTAGTCATTACCGTATCATCCGTAGTCATGTACCGTAGTCATGTACCGTAGTCATGTACCGTAGTCATGTACCGTAGTCATGTACCGTAGTCATGTACCGTAGTCATGTACCGTAGTCATATACCGTAGTCATATACCGTAGTCATATACCGTAGTCATATACCGTAGTCATATACCGTAGTCATATTTCAGCCTCAACAGATTCCAACCGAGTTTTTTTCCCGAGACTCAAGAGACCAAAAAGTCAAGACTAACTGCATCATTACCTAATTGTGGGCAGGCGAACACTCGGTGTAATGAGTAATTACAGTGTGTTATAGTGTGCGGAGGCTGTGAGCAATGAAATGTGCGAGGGAGTGACCTCTGGAAGCTCAGTCGTGGCAGGTGGAAATGAGCGAGTGCTGGAGAAGCACTCTTGATAAAAGGAATTAGCGCTGCCCTCCCCTTTCTCGAATCAAAGCTGATTACCTCCCATTACCCAGGTTTAGGACTTATCCAGTAATAATAATAATAATAATCTGCCGTTCTCGTACAGTTGAAAGCGCTGGTGCTCTCAAGTCTAAAAACTTCCTGTGTTCACAACTCCTCTGAAGGCAGGGAGATCCCAGCTGCAAAATATGTGGATGTCTTTAATAGCCAATTAGGATAAATAAAACATCTAAATTACTAGAAGCGACTCAAAGCACTTGCAATATACTCTCTGGAACGGAAGAGAAATATATATATATATATATATATATATATATATATATATATATATATATATATATATATATATATATATATATATATATATATATATAGTGCCTAATATTTAAAACTGGTCAATTAGCAAGAACTCATCTAAAATTAAGTCATTTCTAATTTTCTCTTATACGTTTGAAGATGTATTTTCTTCATTTATGTTAATGTAAAAATTTATAATTTTGCACCAAAAGAATCTTAGAAAACTTACCTAACCTTATTAAAACAAGCGCAATTTAATTTAGCCTAATCCAACTAAATATATTTTTGATACGTTTACAAAAATTTAATAAACAAACACAATGAAATATATTTTTTTTCATTAGGTTCAGAATGATTTTTGAGAAATTATTGCATACACAAATTTTCGCTTGTCTTATATGGCAAGATGAGCGTTGCTATTTAAGCCAAAATCGCAAGTTTTACCTAATCGGCACGACATATATATATATATATATATATATATATATATATATTGCGATTTTGGCGTAAATAGCAACACTCTTCTCGCCGAATAAGGCAAGCGAATATTTGTGTATGCAATAATATAGCAAAAATCATTCTGGACCTAACGCAAAAAAAAAAATATTTCATTGTTTATTATTGTGTTTGTTTATAATATTTATTTTGATTATGCTAAATTAAATTGCGCTCGTTATAAATTAAAATATCTTTAAACGTATAATATAAAATTTTAGAAAGGACTAATTTTAAATGAGTTCTTGCTAATTGATCAAAACAATATATATATAAATATTAGTGCTTTACCGACCGTACTACACTGGACCAATACCTTGGCGTCCAGCTCACGCTAGACGTTGATCCAAGGCAGCCAGCTTTCAGCTTTTCATCTCATACCCTGCCTGCATCGACACAACTAGAGATGTTTGTTATATATATATATATATATATATATATATATATATATATATATATATATATATATATATATATATATATATATAATAATGGAGAGGCGTTTAACCTTTAGGGTCATACAGTGGCCAGGGAATTCGAGGCAGACATGCAGTACAATGTAGGCAGACATGCAGTACAATATAGGCAGACATGCAGTACAATGTAGGCAGACATGCAGTACAATGTAGGCAGACATGCAGTACAATGTAGGCAGACATGCAGTACAATGTAGGCAGACATGCAGTACAATGTAGGCAGACATGCAGTACAATGTAGGCAGACATGCAGTACAATATAGGCAGACATGCAGTACAATGTAGGCAGACATGCAGTACAATGTAGGCAGACATGCAGTACAATGTAGGCAGACATGCAGTACAATGTAGGCAGACATGCAGTACAATATAGGCAGACATGCAGTACAATATAGGCAGACATGCAGTACAATATAGGCAGACATGCAGTACAATGTAGGCAGACATGCAGTACAATGTAGGCAGACATGCAGTACAATGTAGGCAGACATGCAGTACAATATAGGCAGACATGCAGTACAATGTAGGCAGACATGCAGTACAATGTAGGCAGACATGCAGTACAATGTAGGCAGACATGCAGTACAATGTAGGCAGACATGCAGTACAATGTAGGCAGACATGCAGTACAATGTAGGCAGACATGCAGTACAATATAGGCAGACATGCAGTACAATGTAGGCAGACATGCAGTACAATGTAGGCAGACATGCAGTACAATGTAGGCAGACATGCAGTACAATGTAGGCAGACATGCAGTACAATATAGGCAGACATGCAGTACAATATAGGCAGACATGCAGTACAATATAGGCAGACATGCAGTACAATGTAGGCAGACATGCAGTACAATGTAGGCAGACATGCAGTACAATGTAGGCAGACATGCAGTACAATATAGGCAGACATGCAGTACAATGTAGGCAGACATGCAGTACAATGTAGGCAGACATGCAGTACAATGTAGGCAGACATGCAGTACAATATAGGCAGACATGCAGTACAATGTAGGCAGACATGCAGTACAATGTAGGCAGACATGCAGTACAATGTAGGCAGACATGCAGTACAATGTAGGCAGACATGCAGTACAATATAGGCAGACATGCAGTACAATATAGGCAGACATGCAGTACAATATAGGCAGACATGCAGTACAATGTAGGCAGACATGCAGTACAATGTAGGCAGACATGCAGTACAATGTAGGCAGACATGCAGTACAATATAGGCAGACATGCAGTACAATGTAGGCAGACATGCAGTACAATGTAGGCAGACATGCAGTACAATATAGGCAGACATGCAGTACAATGTAGGCAGACATGCAGTACAATGTAGGCAGACATGCAGTACAATGTAGGCAGACATGCAGTACAATATAGGCAGACATGCAGTACAATGTAGGCAGACATGCAGTACAATGTAGGCAGACATGCAGTACAATGTAGGCAGACATGCAGTACAATATAGGCAGACATGCAGTACAATGTAGGCAGACATGCAGTACAATGTAGGCAGACATGCAGTACAATGTAGGCAGACATGCAGTACAATGTAGGCAGACATGCAGTACAATATAGGCAGACATGCAGTACAATATAGGCAGACATGCAGTACAATATAGGCAGACATGCAGTACAATGTAGGCAGACATGCAGTACAATGTAGGCAGACATGCAGTACAATGTAGGCAGACATGCAGTACAATATAGGCAGACATGCAGTACAATGTAGGCAGACATGCAGTACAATGTAGGCAGACATGCAGTACAATATAGGCAGACATGCAGTACAATGTAGGCAGACATGCAGTACAATGTAGGCAGACATGCAGTACAATATAGGCAGACATGCAGTACAATGTAGGCAGACATGCAGTACAATATAGGCAGACATGCAGTACAATGTAGGCAGACATGCAGTACAATATAGGCAGACATGCAGTACAATATAGGCAGACATGCAGTACAATGTAGGCAGACATGCAGTACAATGTAGGCAGACATGCAGTACAATATAGGCAGACATGCAGTACAATGTAGGCAGACATGCAGTACAATGTAGGCAGACATGCAGTACAATATAGGCAGACATGCAGTACAATATAGGCAGACATGCAGTACAATATAGGCAGACATGCAGTACAATATAGGCAGACATGCAGTACAATATAGGCAGACATGCAGTACAATATAGGCAGACATGCAGTACAATATAGGCAGACATGCAGTACAATATAGGCAGACATGCAGTACAATATAGGCAGACATGCAGCAAGAGTCATGTGGTGTGAGTGACAGAGATGAGGACACAGCGACGGCGTGAAGCACCCTTGTGTCTCAGTGTTCATCTTGTGATGGTCTCTGCTTACCAGCTGAGGAGGAACACTCAAGCTGATGCAGACAGCAGTAGTAACAAACAGTGGATCAGGCAGCAGCAGCAGCAGCAGCACTGAAGGTCGAGGGAGAAGGCAGGGAAAGGGAAGGAGGAACTGATGGAGATAAAGGGATGAGGCAGGAGGGGGTAAATAGTAGAGATGGATGACTGAAGGATGCTTCCGGGGATCAACACGCCCCAGTCTCAGACCAGGTCTCCTAGTGGATCAGGGCCTGATCAACCAGGTTGTTACTGTTGGCCGCAAGAAGTCCAAGGCACGAAACACAATCCGGCTGATCAGGAAATGATCTGAGGAAAGGACAATAAACCGCCAGTTCCCTCTTTAAGACAGCAGAGGTTTGTAGGTAATTCCCCTTACACACGGAGGGAAGGGCGTTGAAAACTCGGGGACCTCTGATACTTTTCGAGTGCTCTTAATGCCACCGTCGCACTCCTGCTTTTTATTAGAGGTACTTTGCACTGCCTGCCAAGTTTCTTATTTTCATATGATGTGACTTCGGAGTACAGATTGAGGATCAGTTCCTCCAAGATGTAAACTATGATGTACCTTTCTCGCTTACGTTCCTAGGAGTACAGTTCAAGGGACTGTAAACATTCCCAGTAGTTCAATTGTTTGACGGAATGTATAAGGGTAGCGAAACTTCTGCATGTTTTTTAGCCCAGCAATCTGGCCTGCCTTGAAGGTGGCCATCAGTATACAGCAGTATTCCAGCATGGAGAGAACAAGACACTTTAAGAGTATCATCACTGGCTCAGCATCTCTTGTCTTGAACGTTCTAGTTATTCAGCCTATTATTTGCCTGACAGCAGCGATAGCAACATTGTTTTGATCCTTGAATGTAAGATCTTTTGACATCACTACCAAGTCTCGCACATTGAACTTTCGATATACTGAATGATTTGAGTTTGTCCTGTACTCAGTTTTACTCCATTCTGTCTATTATTCTACAGAGGAGCAACTGTAACTTGTCCTCACTTAACATCATACTGTTGTCTGAGGACCATTAGAAGACTTGATTTATATTCGCTTGAAGATTCGCCGTCTTTGACAGATGTCACTCATGGAGATTCTGGTGTCATCAGCAAAGGATGTTGCAGTGCTATGATTTACGTCCCTGTCTATGTTGGATAAAAGTATGAAAAACAGAAGTGGGGCGAACACTGTGCCTTGAACAGAGGGTTTCACTATGGCAGTCTCCTACTTCATTGTTTACCACTACTCTCTGGGCTCCATTCGTTAAGAGGATAAATAAAGCATCTGCCCACATTTCCAATTACTCCATTTCCATGCATTTTGTGTGCTATAACACCATGATCGCACTTGCTGAAGGCCTTTGTAAAATCAGGTCTTTGTAAAATCAGCATTTACTGTATGTCCCAGTAAATCCAAGATCATCTTGTAATTGTCTAACAATTGTGAAAAGCAGGAGCGACCTGTTTTAAACCCATGCTGCCCTGGATAGAACAACTGTTCCGATTCTATATGAAGCATTCCTGCTTAAGACCCTTTCAAAGATTTTGGCAATGTGCGAAATAACCTTTATTGACCTATACAGTAGTTTATTGAGGTTCCTTTACTGCCACCTTTGTGAAGTGTTGCAATATCGGTGGTTTAAATGACTTTGGGAAGACACCTGTGTCCAGCCTCCTTTATCAGAAATACTAAAATACAGAGAAGAGGATTCTGGCAGTTTGTGATGACTATGGGGCAGAAGGCCTGGGTATGCTGTCAGTGGCTTCTTACCTCAACTGGGCAGCAGTGAGCTACATCGGAAACTGTGCAGATGTTGGCAGTGTTTTCAATCTCATTCATGAAAAAAAAACTCATCAGAGTCGTCAACCTGTGGACTGATGAGTGGTTCACTGAAGTCGTACTGTGACTTCAATAGAGAAGAGGGAGGGAGAAGAAAGGAAAGGGGGAGGAGAAAGACAGGGAAGGAGAAAGGGAGTGAGGAGGGAGAGAAGAGAAAGGAAGCAGAGAGGGACAAAGGAGTAAAAGAGAGGAAATGTGAGAGAGGGAGGACGTGTGAGGGAGGGAGGACGTGTGAGGGAGACGAACAAGTCAGAAATTTCTCACTTTGAGAGATGATTGTTTCCTTGTGTGTGTGTGTGTGTGTGTGTGTGTGTGTGTGTGTGTGTGTGTGTGTACTGCTGTAGCCGGTGACAATGAGGGTGACAGTAAATATGTAAATATATTAATTAGGGTAAAAGTATATTAGTGGCGGGGATAGTGAATACATAGTGACGTTGATAGCATGATGAATGAGAAAACTGTGGTGATGATGATGATGATGGTGTTAAAGATAGTGAAGGTATCCTGTAAAGAGGTAAGTAATGTTGCACATCAGTCACTCTGTTGCACGCCAGTCACTGTACGTTGCACACCAGTCACTGTATGCTGCACACCAGTCACTGTACGTTGCACACCAGTCACTATGTTGCACACCAGTCACTGTATGTTGCACACCAGTCACTATGTTGCACACCAGTCACTATGTTGCACACCAGTCACTATGTTGCACACCAGTCACTATGTTGCACACCAGTCACTATGTTGCACACCAGTCACTGTATGTTGCACACCAGTCACTGTATGTTGCACACCAGTCACTATGTTGCACACCAGTCACTATGTTGCACACCAGTCACTGTATGTTGCACAACAGTCACTATGTTGCACACCAGTCACTATGTTGCACACCAGTCACTATGTTGCACACCAGTCACTGTACGTTGCACACCAGTCACTGTATGTTGCACACCAGTCACTGTGTTGCACACCAGTCACTATGTTGCACACTAGTCACTGTATGCTGCACACCAGTCACTATGTTGCACGCCAGTCACTATGTTGCACACCAGTCACTATGTTGCACACCAGTCACTATGTTGCACGCCAGTCACTATGTTGCACGCCAGTCACTGTTGCACAAGTCACTATGTTGCACATCAGTCACTGTTGCACGCCAGTCACTATATTGCACGCCAGTCACTGTTGCACACCAGTCAATATGTTGCACACCAGTCACTATGTTGCACACCAGTCACTATGTCCAGTCACTGTATATTGCACACCAGTCACTATGTTGACCTCTGTCTCCTCACTACTTCCTCCTCGTATTCCCTCATAAGAACATAAGAACATAAGAAAGGAGGAACACTGCAGCAGGCCTGTTGGCCCATACTAGGCAGGTCCTTCATAGAATTGATGTAGGAAAAAAGGTGAGTGGTGCATTGAGGTATCTGTGGAGACAAAAAACGTTATCCATGGAGGCAAAGAAGGGAATGTACGAAAGTACAGTGGCACCAACACCCTTATACGGGTGTGAAGCACAGGTCGCAAATGATGCAGTGAGGAGGTGGCTGGAGGTGGCTGGAGGCAGTGGAGATGCCCTGTCCAAGGGCAATGCGCGATGTAAATACTATGAAGAAAATTCGGAGTGTGGAAATTAGGTGGTGTGGAGTTATTAAAAGTATTTGTCAGAGGGCTGAAGAGGGGTTGCTGAGGCGGTTTGGTCACTTAGAGAGAATGGATCAAAGTAGAATGACTTGGAGAGCTTATAAATCTGTAGGGGAAGGAAGGAGGGGCAGGGGCTGTCCTCAAAAAGGTTAGAGGGAGGGGGCAAAGGAGGTTCCGTGGGCGAGAGGCCCGGACCTCCAGCAAGCATATGTGAGCACGTCAGATAGGAGTGAATGGGGACGAATGGTTTTTGGGACCTGATGAGCTGTTGGAGTGTGAGCAGGGCAACACTTCGTGAAGGGACTCAGGGAAACCAGTTAATTGATTTAGTTGGAATTGAGTCCTGGAAATGGGAAGTACAATGCCTGCACTCTAAAGGAGGAGTCTGGGATAGTGACAGTTAGGAGGGACTTATTCTCAGCTGTCATATCTGAGCACCTCTGCAAAGACAGTGATTATGTATGAGTGAAGTGAAAGTGTTGAATGATGATGAAAGTATTTCCCTTCTGGGTCACCCCGCCCTGGTGGGAGACGGCCGACTTGTTGAAAAAAAAAAACCAACGTATTATTATATATTATATTATTATTATAATATTATTATTATTATATTATATTATATTATTATTATTATTATTATTATTATTATTATTATTTTTTATTATTTTATTATTATAATGGGGAAGCGCTAAACCTGTAGGATTATACAGCGCCTGTGGGGGGAGGGGATGGAAGGTATTCAGGCTTAATTTAGGGAACTGGACCCTCCACCACCTCCCCTTCCCCTCTTCCCCTTCCACCACTTCAAACCCCTCCCTCTGCATGCTTTCACTTCCTGATTCTCTTCCCTCCACATTAACCTCTTCCTTCCATCCTCTACCCCTCCTCACCTCTCCCTTCCCTCTACCCTTCACCCCTCTTCCCCTTCTTCCCCTTCTTCCTCTCCCCTCACCTCACAGTAGCTTCCCTCATCTTCCCTCTACCCAGTATTCATCTCATTCTGATTATCCATTAATTTCTTTCATTTTTCATCGCATCTATTACTCGTTTCCGTCATTTTTTCCTTCTTCCATCCCTCCTTCCCCTCCTCTTCTACCCACCCCAGTCTTTCCCCCCTCCCTCTTCCCTCTCCTCCATCCTCCCTCCTCCTCTCTATGCCTCATAATAAATGCTTGCCATTCTCCCTCACTTCCTCCTCTCATTCTCTCTCCCTTCTTATCTTTCCCTCAGTCACCCTGAGTCAACCTGGATCTCCCTGAGTCACCATGAGTCTCCTTGGGTCACCCTTGGTCACATGGATCGCCTGGGTCACCCTGGGTCTTGCTGGGTCACCCTGGGAGGGTAAGAGCTGGACTGTGAGAGGCTGGTGACCCCTGACCTTCTAGCCTTCAGCCAGCCACGGAAGTCCTCTCTATACTCTCACTTTCCCTCTCTACTCTCACTTTCCCTCTCTCTACTCTTTCCCTGTGTGCGTGTGCGCGCGCGCTCACCTAGTTGTAGCTGCAGGGGTCGAGTCACAGCCCCTGGCCCCGCCTCTTCACTAGCCGCTTCTTGGTCATTCTCCCTGCTCCATGAGCTTTATCAAACCTAGTCTTAAAACTATGTATGGTTCTTGCCTCAACTATGTCGCTTTCTAAGCTATTCCACTTCCTGACAACTCTATGACTGAAGAAATACTTCCTAACATCCCTTTGACTCATAGGAGTCTTCAACTTCCAATTGTGACCCCTTGTTTCTGTGTCCCCTCTCTGGAACATCTTGTTTCTGTCCACCTTATCTATTCCTCGCAGTATTTTATATGTCGTTATCATGTCTCCCCTAACCCTTCTGTCCTCTAGTGTCGTCAGGCCGATTTCCCTTAACCTTTCTCCGTAGGACAATCCCCTTAGCTCTGGGAATAGTCTTGTTGCAAACCTTTGCACTTTCTCTAATTTCTTGACGTGCTTGACCAGGTGTGGGTTCCAAACTGGTGCTGCATACTCCAGTATGGGCCTGACGTATATGGTGTACAGAGTCTTGAATGATTCCTTAGTAAGGTATTGGAACGCTATTCTTAGGTTTGCCAGCCGCCCGTATGCTGTAGCAGTTATCTGATTGATGTGTGCCTTAGGAGATGTGCTCGGTATTATACTCACCCCAAGATCTTTTTCTTTGAGTGAGGTTTGCAGTCTTTGGCCACCTAGACTATACTCTGTCTGCGGTCTTCTTTGCCCTTCCCCGATATTCATGACTTTACATTTGGCAGGGTTAAATTCAAGGAGCCAGTTACTGGACCAGGCTTGTAGCCTGTCCAAGTCTCTTTGTAGTCCTGCCTGATCCTCGACTGATTTGATTCTTCTCATTAACTTCACATCATCTGCAAACAGGGACACTTCTGAGTCTATCCCTTCCGTTATGTCATTCACATATACCAAAAACAGTACAGGTCCTAGGACTGACCCTTGTGGAACTCCACTCGTCACAGGTTCCCACTCTGACACCTCGTCACGTACCATGACTCGTTGTTGCCTCCCTGTCAGATATTCTCTGATCCATTGCAGTGCTTTTCCTGTTACGTGTGCCTGATCCTCTAGCTTTTGCATTAACCTCTTGTGAGGAACTGTGTCGAACGCCTTCTTGCAGTCCAAAAAATGCAGTCTATCCACCCTCTCTCTCGTATCTTACTTCTGTTACCTTGTCATAAAACTCCAGTAGGTTTGTGACACAGGATTTTCCTTCCTGAAACCGTGCTGGTTGTCGTTTATAAGCTTGTGTCTTTCTAGGTGCTCCACCACTCTCCTCCTGATGATCTTCTCCATGACTTTGCATACTATACACGTCAGTGACACAGGTCTGTAGTTTAATGCCTCGTGTCTGTCTCCTTTCTTAAAAATTGGGACTACATTTGCCATCTTCCACGCCTCCGGTAGTTGCCCAGTTTCAATGGATGTGTTGAAGATTTTTGTTAGTGGCACACACAACATCTCTGCTCCCTCTCTAAGGACCCACGGAGAAATGTTGTCCGGTCCAACCGCTTTTGAGGTATCGAGTTCACATAGCAGCTTCTTCACCTCCTCCTCGGTTGTGTGTATTTCATCCAGCACTTGTTGGTATACCTCCCTATTCTGAATTCCTGGAGTCCTTCCTGTCTCCTGTGTAAATACTTCTTTAAATCTCATGTTGAGCTCCTCACATACCTCTTGGTCGTTTCTTGTGAACTCCCCACCTTCCTTCCTCAGCCTGATTACCTGGTCCTTGACTGTTGTTTTCCTCCTGATGTGGCTGTACAACAGCTTCGGGTCAGACTTGACTTTTGATGCTATATCATTTTCATATTGTCGCTGAGCCTTCCTTCTTACCTGTGCATATTCGTTTCTGGCTCTTCGGCTAATCTCTTTATTTTCCTGGGTCCTTTGTCTTCTGTACTTTTTCCATTCTCTATTACACTTAGTTTTTGCCTCCCTACACCTCTGGGTGAACACCAAAGACTTGTTCTGTGTGTGTGTGTGTGTGTGTGTGTGTGTGTGTGTGTGTGTGTGTGTACTGACCTAGATGTACTCACCTAGTTGTGGTTGCAGGGGTCGAGTCATAGCTCCTGGCCCCGCCTCTTCACTAGCCGCTACTGGGTCACTCTCCCTGCGCCATGAGCTTTATCATACCTCTTCTTAAAGCTATGTATGGAGCCTGCCTCCACTACATCACTTCCTAAACTATTCCACTTCCCGACGTGTGTGTGTGTGTCGCGTGTGCACGCGCGCGTCCATTCCTCAACGGTTACCGTTTAAAGCTAGCGTTTCCCGCGCCCGCCAAATTCAAACAATTCGGTAAAACGCAGGAAACAGAGTCAGTCACAATGCTTTACGCAAAATGCCCCCCAGAAGTCGACTCGTTTTTTATATGTTAAAATATAAACGAGAGCAACTCTGGTTTGCGTCGATCTTGCGACAGCGGTCGGAGACGCTGAGGGCGCGGCCATCTTGAACCCTGAATCAATAATGACTGTTATAAACGACCAATACTGTTTGAAGGCAATCCCGCTAAGAGCAACTGAATAACTGTTTACTTGTAACAGACAGACGGAAGGGAGGATGGACAGACAGGCTGAAAGGCAGGAAGGTAAGTAGGTAGGTAGGTAAGCAGGTAGGTAGGCAGGCAGGCAGGCAGGCAAGAAAGCAGGAAGGTAGATAGGTAGGCAGACAGACAAACAGGCCTGCAGGTAGAAAGGCATGCACGCAGGCAGGCATGTGTGCATGTATGCAGGCAGGCATGTGTGCATGTATGCAGGCAGGCATGTGTGCATGTATGCAGGCAGGCATGTGTGCATGTATGCAGGCAGGCATGTGTGCATGTATGCAGGCAGGCATGTGTGCATGTATGCAGGCAGGCATGTATGCAGGCAGGCATGTGTGCATGTATGCAGGCAGGCATGTATGCAGGCAGGCATGTGTGCATGTATGCAGGCAGGCAGAGGGAGAGAATGACAAGGTAAATGAAAGATGAAGGTGGCTTATATGCTTCATCAGCGCCAGAGAGCGAGGGAGGTCCAGAGACCGGAGAAGAGGAGGAGGAGAAAGGAATGGAATGAGGAGCGAGAATGGGGGGAAGCTACCGAACTATTTAAGAGACGAAAATTAAACAAAAGGCAATCATATTTTAGAACGTGTTAAATCTAAAGTTTCCAGTTCTGAGACCTTGCTCACTGTAGTGACAGAGTGGTCCCAGGGCTGACAAGTTTCCCCTCAAACACGACTGCGGTTTGTCTCTCGATATCCTGTACCTCTCTCACACTTCCTGTGTGAAAGCCTGACAGGTAAGGTTATGAGGCCTGATGAAATATTACCACAGGAACGAGAAGTTACAGCAACAAGGAGTCACTAGAGACCCAAGTACGAGACTGCTGAAGGCCAACAATGTGCTCCCAAGTTGCCAAAAGATAAAAGCATTACGTGCAAAGTTATGAAAAATATAACAAGAGGATTGATCGACCAACTGGAGAGAAAGAACTTCATCACGGGATTCAATCACGAGTTACTAAAAAACCCAGCCTCAACACCCTACTGGATTTCAATGAAAGATTGGCAGAACTCATCAAGGATAAAGAATAATGGGAAAACTGCCAGAAGGAATCGTACACTGCTCCACCAGAGACAGAGAACTCAGGCACGACAGAGGATGATGAGAAAACAGGATGGATATTCTTGAACTGTAAGCTGACAGACAATGAACAACACACTGGAGGTACAACTGAGAGCGATGTCAAGAGCCCTCCAGTGGTACACGGAATATTTAACAGACAAAATAAACAAGTTATGGAGGAGGGTGAAGCACACTCAGTGATGACAGTCTCCCTCGGCAGACTCAGTGATATTTAATCTCCCTCGGCAGACTCAGTGATATTTAATCTCCCTCGGCAGACTCAGTGATATTTAATCTCCCTCGGCAGACTCAGTGATATTTAATCTCCCTCGGCAGACTCAGTGATATTTAATCTCCCTCGGCAGACTCAGTGATATTTAATCTCCCTCGGCAGACTCAGTGATATTTAATCTCCTCGGCAGACTCAGTGATATTTAATCTCCTCGGCAGACTCAGTGATATTTAATCTCCTCGGCAGACTCAGTGATATTTAATCTCCCTCGGCAGACTCAGTGATATTTAATCTCCCGCAGACTCAGTGATATTTAATCTCCCTCGGCAGACTCAGTGATATTTAATCTCCCTCGGCAGACTCAGTGATATTTAATCTCCCTCGGCAGACTCAGTGATAGTCTCTCTCTCAGCAGATAACCTAGAAACACACAAGACTTTCCTTCAGTTCGTACTTCCTATTTACTTTCTTTACTCTCTCTTTCCCATCTCCAAATTCCTTTCGTCTATTTCTGTGTCTACCCTAATTTTTTCTTTAAACTTCTGTTCTTCCCTCCTTCAGAGTCTTCCCTGCCCTCTCCGTTTCTGCCACGTCTTCCACCCTGACATGAATATACAACATTAACAGGTCACTGGAGGACCTCTTAGAGTGGGAAATCATCGCTAACAAGACACCAGCGTCAACCTTAACTCACCCAGGGGAGGACCTCCCTCTCCCAGTGACACCAGCATCAACCTTAACTCACCCAGGGGAGGACCTCCCTCTCCCAGTGACACCAGCGTCAACCTTAACTCACCCAGGGTAGGACCTCCCTATCCCAGTGACACCATCGTTAACCTTAACTCACCCAGGGTAGGACCTCCTTATCCCAGTGACACCATCGTTAACCTTAACTCACCCAGGGTAGGACCTCCTTATCCCAGTGACACCATCGTTAACCTTAACTCACCCAGGGTAGGACCTCCTTATCCCAGTGACACCATCGTTAACCTTAACTCACCCAGGGTAGGACCTCCTTATCCAGTGACACCATCGTTAACCTTAACTCACCCAGGGTAGGACCTCCTTATCCCAGTGACACCAGCGTTAACCTTAACTCACCCAGGGTAGGACCTCCTATCCCAGTGACACCATCGTTAACCTTAACTCACCCAGGGTAGGACCTCCTTATCCCAGTGACACCATCGTTAACCTTAACTCACCCAGGGTAGGACCTCCTATCCCAGTGACACCATCGTTAACCTTAACTCACCCAGGGTAGGACCTCCTTATCCCAGTGACACCATCGTTAACCTTAACTCACCCAGGGTAGGACCTCCTTATCTCAGTGACACCATCGTTAACCTTAACTCACCCAGGGTAGGACCTCCTTATCTCAGTGACACCATCGTTAACCTTAACTCACCCAGGGTAGGACCTCCTTATCCCAGTGACACCATCGTTAACCTTAACTCACCCAGGGTAGGACCTCCTTATCTCAGTGACACCATCGTTAACCTTAACTCACCCAGGGTAGGACCTCCTTATCCCAGTGACACCATCGTTAACCTAAACTCACCCAGGGTAGGACCTCCCTATCTCAGTAACACCAGCGTCAACCTTAACTCACCCAGGGTAGGACCTTCCTATTCAGTGACACCATCGTTAACCTTAACTCACCCAGGGTAGGACCTCCTATCTCAGTAACACAAGCGTCAACCTTAACTCACCCAGGGTAGGACCTCCCTATCTCAGTGACACCAGCGTCAACCTTAACTCACCCAGGGTAGGACCTCCCTATCTCAGTAACACAAGCGTCAACCTTAACTCACCCAGGGTAGGACCTCCCTATCTCAGTGACACAAGCGTCAACCTTAACTCACCCAGGGTAGGACCTCCCTATCTCAGTGACACCAGCGTCAACCTTAACTCACCCAGGGAAGGACCTCCCTATCTCAGTGACACCAGCGTCAACCTTAACTCACCCAGGGAAGGACCTCCTCTTCTCCCAGTATAAAGAACTCAAGCACACATGGCAGTTTAAAACACAGAGGAGACATAATCACAATATACGAGATACAGAGTCACTCACAAGATGTCAAACACTGAATAAGAAGCGTCAGAACCAGGGTTGTCAACCGGAACAATTATTGCAGAATTATCAAGAAACATACAAGAAGGTGACTTAACCTGGCTTACCTGGTCACTGGGTCATGGCTCCCGCAGCCAGGTCCCAGACCAGGTCCCAGACCAAGTCCCACACCAGGTGTCAGACCATGTCCCACACCAGGTGTCAGACCATGTCCCACACCAGGTGTCAGACCATGTCCCACACCAGGTGTCAGACCATGTCCCACACCAGGTGTCAGACCATGTCCCACACCAGGTGTCAGACCATGTCCCACACCAGGTGTCAGACCATATCCCACACCAGGTGTCAGACCATGTCCCACACCAGGTGTCAGACCATGTCCCACACCAGGTGTCAGACCATGTCCCACACCAGGTGTCAGACCAGGCTTCATGGCTGACGGGGTGGCCAGACAGGCTATGAGTGGAAGGAACAGTAACTCTGCACATGGATTTAAACCTAACTATCACTGAATCCCACACAACTTCAGGAACAGCAGTGCTTAAACACACAAACACACACACACACACACAGGTAATCAGGTGTTAGTATGTATCAGCGTGCAGGTGGAGAGGTGTAAAGTGGGAGTATTGGCTGGTCTGCTGCTTATCACTTTACTTTCTCTCTCTTTCTCTCTTTTTCTCTCTCTTTCCCTTTCTCTCTCTTTCTCTCTTTCTCTCTCTTTCTCTCTCTCTTCTTTCTCTCTTTCTCTTTCTCTCTCTCTCTCTCTCTCTCTCTCTCTCTCTCTCTCTTTTCTCTCTCTCTCTCTCTTTCTCTCTCTCTTTCTCTTTCTCTCTTTCTCTCTCTCTTTCTCTCTCTCTCTTTCTTCTCTCTCTCTTTCTCTCTCTCTCTTTCTTTCTCTCTTTCTCTCTCTCTTCTCTCTCTCTCTCTCTCTCTCTCTCTCTCTCTCACTTCCGGAATCATGAACACCTAGTAAAGACATATGCACTTTATGACTGTACTAACTGTACTTCTAACACATTGTACTTTTAACACTGTACTCTACGTACTTTTAACACACTGTACTCTATGTACAAACGATATAAAGCAGGAAACAAAGAGTGGAGAAAGAGGGAAAATAAAGAGGCGAAAGAAGGAGGTTAGAAAACGCAAACCAAAACCTAACTTGGCTATCAACATACCTAAGTGCTCTTCTGTCAACCACAGCTAACGCTCTCATCTGTAAATAACGAAGAATGCGTTAATGATGATGGTGATAGCTACATTATTAGCACTAATATTTTGTATTTTCCTATATATGTGTTCTTTGAAGATTTCTTCAAAAGAGAAAGGTAAATTTTTTTTTTTTTAGAATCTGTCATATTAATAGTAATGTGTGTGATCCAGCAGGGTGAAAGTCAAGGTGAAAGTCAGGGAGAGAGTCAAAGTCAGGGTCAAAGTTGTGGTGAAATTCATGGAGAGAGAGAATTTGCGTGTGTGTGAGGCTGAGGTCATGAGAGGCACCTGGTGGCTCTCATGACTAAGAGTTTTGTCTTGTGGCACCAACAGTGTATGAATGATATTGGCCCAGAGGGATGGAGGGAAGGAGGAAAGGAGGGAGGAAGGGAGAGAGTGGATGTAGAAGGGGAGTAAGTAACGAACCATAAGGGAAATTTCAGTACATAAAAAACTTAAACAGTCCAATATATAACTTTTTCAATCTTCTTGATATATCTTCTGTGTCTCAGTTATAACCACTTTTCTGTTAAACAGTTTAACTCGACCCTAAATCTACCACTTAATTCACTTAACGGTAGATGAATATCTCTCTCTTCTTCTACCCAACACTTTATAGCTATGAGTGTTATATCTGACAGCTGTTATATCTGACAGCTGTTATATCTGACAGCTGTTACTGCACGTTCAGTCTGACAGTTACTACTGCACGCTCAGTCTGACAGTTACTACTGCACGTTCAGTCTGACAGTTACTACTACACGTTCAGTCTGACAGTTACTACTACACATTCAGTCTGACAGTTACTACTGCACGTTCAGTCTGACAGTTACTACTGCACGTTCAGTCTGACAGTTACTACTGCACGTTCAGTCTGACAGTTACTACATTCAGTCGAGTTACTACTGCGTTCGTCTGACAGTTACTACTACACATTCATCTGACAGCTACTACTGCACATTCAGTCTGACAGTTACTACTGCCATTCGTCTGACAGTTACTACTGCGTTCAGTCTGACAGTTACTTACTGCACGTTCAGTCTGACAGTTACTACTCACATTCAGTCTGACAGTTACTACTGCGTTCAGTCTGACAGTTACTACTGCACTTCAGTCTGACAGTTACTACTGCACGTTCAGTCTGACAGTTACTACTGCACGTTCAGTCTGACAGTTACTACTGCACGTTCAGTCTGACAGTTACTACTGCACGTTCAGTCTGACAGTTACTACTACACATTCAGTCTGACAGTTACTACTGCACGTTCAGTCTGACAGTTACTACTGCACGTTCAGTCTGACAGTTACTACTGCACGTTCAGTCTGACAGTTACTACTGCACATTCAGTCTGACAGTTACTACTGCACGTTCAGTCTGACAGTTACTACTACACATTCAGTCTGACAGTTACTACTGCACATTCAGTCTGACAGTTACTACTGCACGTTCAGTCTGACAGTTACTACTGCACGTTCAGTCTGACAGTTACTACTGCACGTTCAGTCTGACAGTTACTACTCACGTTCAGTCTGACTAGTTAGCTACTGCACGTTCAGTCTGACAGTTACTACTGCACATTCAGTCTGACAGTTACTACTGCACGTTCAGTCTGACAGTTACTACTGCACATTCAGTCTGATAGTTACTACTGCACGTTCAGTCTGACAGTTACTACTGCACGTTCAGTCTGACAGTTACTACTGCACATTCAGTCTGACAGTTACTACTGCACGTTCAGTCTGACAGTTACTACTGCACGTTCAGTCTGACAGTTACTACTGCACATTCAGTCTGACAGTTACTACTGCACATTCAGTCTGACAGTTACTACTGCACATTCAGTCTGACAGTTACTACTGCACGTTCAGTCTGACAGTTACTACTGCACGTTCAGTCTGACAGTTACTACTGCACGTTCAGTCTGACAGTTACTACTACACATTCAGTCTGACAGTTACTACTGCACGTTCAGTCTGACAGTTACTACTGCACATTCAGTCTGACAGTTACTACTGCCATTCAGTCTGACAGTTACTGACTTCAGTCTGACAGTTACTACTGCACGTTCAGTCTGACAGCTTCATCTACTGCACATTCAGTCTGACAGTTACTACTGCACGTTCAGTCTGACAGTTACTACTGCACATTCAGTCTGACAGTTACTACTGCACGTTCAGTCTGACAGCGATTACTACTGCACATTCAGTTCTGACAGTCTACTACTGCACATTCAGTCTGACAGTTACTACTGCACGTTCAGTCTGACAGCTACTACTGCACATTCAGTCTGACAGCTACTACTGCACATTCAGTCTGACAGTTACTACTGCACATTCAGTCTGATAGTTACTACTGCACGTTCAGTCTGACAGCTACTACTGCACGTTCAGTCTGACAGTTACTACAGCACATTCAGTCTGATAGTTACTACTGCACATTCAGTCTGATAGTTACTACTGCACGTTCAGTCTGACGTTAAAGTTCAGTCTGATAGCTACTGCAATGCGATAGTTCACTGACAGAGGTGAGTAGTGCTGGTAGTGTCTGCTGGTGGAGACGGGAGAGTTTCACTATCCTTCTCTCTCTCTCTCTCTCTCTCTCTCTCTCTCTCTCTCTCTCTCTCTCTCTCTCTCTCTCTCTCTCTCTCTCTCTCTCTCTCTCTGAGGTATAACCATTGCTAATTGCATGGCAGGATTGAGTTAAGTGCATGCGTCATTCATCCACTCAGTCCTCGAGTCACTCGCAACACCCCTGTCACTCTCACCTTCACCCCTCACCCTCACAGACACCCCTCACCCTCACATACACCCCTCACCTTCACCCCTCACCCTCACAGACACCCTTCACTCTCACCCTCACTCTCTTAACCCTCACCCCTAACCTCACTCTCGACTCTCACTCACCCTTACAGACACCCCTCACCCTCACTCTTGCCCTCATCCCTCTCTCTCACCCCTCACACTCATCCTCATCTTCACTCCCACTTACTATCCTCCTCTTCCCCTCACCATCATTCCTCACGAATGTCTCCCATTCCTTCACTCTGTCAGTCACTTATTCTCCTTCCTTGGCCTCTGTCCATCTCATGATCCATCTATATCTGGAAAATTCAGGAGGTACTGATCCCCAAATCTGCACAGTTGAACCCCTCCTAGCAAGTCTTGGCAGACGGTTCAAGAAAACAAGAGTGTCATGAGTACACTAAGATAGAACTCAATAAGTGTAAGGGGACCACGACTCTCTCAACACAGTCCCTTCATACATACGGGGAATTACCCACAAAGCCCTGGCTGTCTTCAAGATCCTGAACTCAGTTCCTGATCAGCCGGGTTGTGGTGCATACTTTAGTCTCAGTGCAGAGGGCAGCAACAGCATGGTCGATCAGGCCAGCAACCGGCAGACCTGGTCTGAGACCGGGCCGCGGGGGCGGTGACCCCCCTGAAGCAACTACAGATAACCTACCCCTCTCTCTCTCTCTCTCACGCCCTCTCATCCTCCGTCATGTCCTCCTCCTCTCTATTTCTCTCACCAGGCTTAACATTTGACAACAGCGTCACAAAAGACCCGAGTCATGAGATACTAGGACATAAAACAATAGCGTATGTCTGTTATGCACAGCATTTACACCCACGCTCCCCACGTGGCACCACACCCCTTACAACAAGTAATATACTAACACGGGAGCTAGGAGGAGGAGGGAGAGTAAGTAAGTTTATTCAGGTATACACAAATACATTTACATAGATTATCATTCATAGCAGCATATGTGTAGAGAACCTAGGATAACCCAAAAAGTCAGACAGAGTGACTTATTTCCATTGGGGGAGGAGAAGAACCGCTCTTCGGGTTAAGCCACTGAACTACATTAACCCAGAAAACCCCAAGAAACCCCAGCAGTATGTCATATTTCTGGTCTGGGGGTCTTTCCCCCCCGTCGTCCATGTGACCTACAATAGCCCACTAACACTTACTATAGGTACTGTACCTATTTACCTATCTTATATTTAGCGTTCACCACACATAACCACAAGCCTGCATACCATCACAAACAGCTTAAAGCACAGTTGAGTACTGCTTGTGCGGATGTGTTGATTCACTCACGGGGTAACTATCAGTTGTGCTGGAGTTGTCTGTCAGGATGAGGACGGGGGTCACAGGGTAAGCTAGCTACTTTGTAACTAGGGGGTAACCCTGACTTCAGTTCCGCTGTGATCAACCCTAATAAGTGAGTGTTTGGGTGTGAGTCTGACTAGCCAAGTTTACGTTAGTAGGCCTACTGCTTCTAGATTACCTAGACAATTCTGGGGTGTCACTGCCCCCCTCCCCCCCCCCACAGCTCAGTCCCAGACTAGGCCTTCTGGAGGATGATCTGATTAACGTGATTGTTGGTAGTGGCCACATGCAGTCCAACTTAGGCATCACAGCCCAGCCAATCAGGAACAAACGTAAGGAACTTACCAGTCCTTATTTGAAGAAAGTCAGGCGCTTTCTGTTAATTCTCCTTACGCATGAAGGAAGAGGTTATGAAGTCTTGGTCCCTCTACACTTACTGAGTTGTCTCGTAATGTACTCACGGCATCACTGCTTCATATCATGAGCATTTTGCACCATCTGCAAGCCTCTTGCTTTTGTAGGGAGTGATTTATGTGAGCATTATTATTTTATTTAAGAGGGAACCACTAAATGAGACCCCTGTCGGGATTGTATTTCACACCATGTTGCCTGGGCGTGGTGGTGCCGTCTGGTGGGCTGAGTTCAAACCTAGAGCTCAGTCTACGAGACGCTGCATCTTCCTTATTATCTCCACATACTACCAGCAAGACGTCTGCTCCTTCCCAACTCTCATGCTAGGCCTTCGGCACTGTACTATATACCCAATAAACCTAAGGCTCGCATCCAAAGATTATTATTACTCCACCAGATACTTTAAACTTTTTCTGGATATATCTGATGGCAGCTGAAAAAACTATCATCACGATATATTTGGTAATAGCAGTGGTTGTAGCAGTTGTGTTATGCCCAGAGGCAGGAAGGCAGTCACGTGGCACTTCATCCTCACATACAAGCAGCATCCGCCTACCAGCAAGTTATCCTCTTGTCGTACCTCTTAGCTGCATCACTGAGACAGGGACGTTCAGGATTTATGAACAAAAACCCTTAATTTCTTCGGGAAATCTTCGCTGCATTAACCGAGTCCTTTTTAGCCTCCCAATGCTGTTATCGTCAACCACGTTTTCAGTATCACCTGTATTTTGCCGCCGCCTGTTACAGCTTCACCACTGTCAATTACAGCACAACAGAGGTGAGTTTAGTGTGTGGTTTTCCGTTCGAGTGTCCCTGGTGGTGGAGTTCACACTGGCTACCACGGGTGTGGGTGTGTGAGGTAGATGGCAAGTCCTCACCTTGCTACACCACCTACACTGCCACCTCCACTACCACTTACTCGCTCCCTTTATGCTGTCTCCCTGAATTTCTGGCTGAAGCTGTGTATCTGAGTGCCCAAGCCACTCAAAGCCACGCAAATGGCCAAGCCAAGTGGATGACCAAGCCACATGGATGACAGCCACGTGGAGATGACCCATTTCCTTGCTACACATGTGCCTATACCTGGCTGAGTCACCTAAAGGTTTTTACAGCTTCTTAACACTATTCTCGAACCACTATAGACTAAGGCGAGGTTTAGTGTGGTGTCCTGTGTGTTACCTTCCCCCCCACGTGTACTGTCAGTGGCTACAGCCAGGCCCCCAGGGGCACCGGCCTCTACCATATACCCAATAAACCTACGGCTCACCTCTGAAGATTACTACTACTCCACCAGTTACTTTAAACCTTTTCTAGATATATAAACCCACAGGGGTGAATTCATACAGGGCCTGGGGGAATGAGAGGCACTCGGGTTCAATCTAAGAGGACAAGCATCAAGAGTCCCTCACCAGCAGCGAGGCACCTGCCTGCCTTGACAGCAGTGTGTAGGTTAGGGATCAGTTCCTCCAGACATTTCCAGGCGTGAATTATGATTTACCTTTGTCGCTCACGTTCCAAAAAGTACAGTCCAGGAGACATCAAAATGTTCCCAGTAATTCAGATGCCTGAATGAATTTATACGAGTAGTGAAGGTTCTCGGTATATTCTCCACATGTGCCATCTCACCTACATTTTTCCTGCCCTTTTCTTACGTTTTTCCTACATTTTTCCTATTTTTTTTTTTGTAACAACGTGGAAGCCTTGGGTGCCAGGCCTCAGCAAATGTTTGAGAGGCTGACACACCACTAAAGTTGGCACCCTGGCACTCCCAGTGTTGGGAGTCACAATAGCAAAAGTTCAAATTTCAACGATTCTCTCTCTGTTAAGGCAAGAATATTTGAGGTGTGTGTACTCACCTATTTGTGGTTGCAGGGGTCGATTCATAGCTCCTGGCCCCGCCTCTTCACTGATTGCTACTAGGTCCTCTCTCTCCCTGCTCCATGAGCTTTATCAAACCTCGTCTTAAAACTATGTATGGTTCCTGCCTCCACTACGTCACTTTCTAGGCTATTCCACTTCCTGAAAACTCTAATGACTGAAGAAATATTTGTGTGTGTGTGTTTACTCACCTATACGTAGCTGCTGGGGTCGAGTCACATCTCCTGTGTATGTGATCTCTCCCTCTAGCCTGTATTCCGTTCACGATCTTCTTGCCCAGTTTTCATATAGTTAACAGAACAAGAACAATAACATGAACAATAATAGCAAAGAAATACAAACAACAACTTAGACGCAATTAGAGAAATATATTAAACACAAGAACAACAGAAATGGAGAGGTGGATAAGAACACGTGGACAAAAACAATAACATAACTCGCGAGAACAAACAAATGAAAAACAGCGGCAAAATAATGAAGATAATAAAAGCGAATAATGGCACTATAGCAGCTTACTGAAGCCGGATATAAAGCTGAGAGAGAGAGAGAGAGAGAGAGAGAGAGAGAGAGAGAGAGAGAGAGAGGAGGGAGGGAGGGAGAATGTACAAGCAATGGAATCAGTAAGACAGGAGTGATGACGTTTAAGAGACTGACAATGTACACTTGACTGACAGTGTACACTTGACTGACAGTGTACACTTGACTGACAGTGTACACTTGACTGGCAATGTACACTTGACTGACAATGTACACTTGACTGACAATGTACACTTGACTGACAGTGTACACTTGACTGACAGTGTACACTTGACTGACAGTGTACACTTGACTGACAGTGTACACTTGACTGACAGTGTACACTTGACTGACAGTGTACACTTGACTGACAGTGTACACTTGACTGACAGTGTACACTTGACTGACAGTGTACACTTGACTGACAGTGTACACTTGACTGACAGTGTACACTTGACTGACAATGTACACTTGACTGACAATGTACACTTGACTGACAGTGTACACTTGACTGACAGTGTACACTTGACTGACAGTGTACACTTGACTGACAGTGTACACTTGACTGACAGTGTACTTGCTGACAATGTACACTTGACTGACAATGTACACTTGACTGACAGTGTACACTTGACTGACAGTGTACACTTGACTGACAGTGTACATCTTACAACACCACCCAGGTGAAGCTCCAATAACTGAGCTCTGAAAGTGTGTGATTTGCTGCAAATTCTTTTAGTAAATCAGACTTTAAGCGTACGGGCGGGCGGATGGACGGACGGGCGGATGGACGGACGGGCGGATGGACGGACAGGCGGGCGGGCGGGCGGATGGACGGACTCGGATGGACGGACGGATGGACGGACGGGCGGGCGGATGGACGGGCGGGCGGGCGGACGGATGGACGGGCGGGCGGACGGATGGACGGGCGGGCGGACGGATGGACGGACGGGCGGGCGGGCGGGCGGATGGACGGACTCGGATAGACGGACGGATGGACGGACGGGCGGGCGGGCGGACGGATGGACGGGCGGGCGGACGGATGGACGGGCGGGCGGACGGATGGACGGGCGGGCGGCTCACTACACAAACTACCTTTTACTTGTTAAGTAAAAGGACACAATTGCAACTAATGTGACATTTTATTGTGGCAACGTTTCGCTCTCCAGGAGCTTTCTCAAGCCGTTACAAGCGATAAATGGACATAGTTGGTATATATACTGTCAAGGTGAGGTGAAAACACTAGTGGTGTTAGAAATAGTAGTGATATAAGTAGTATTAGTAGTAGTAGTAGTAGTAGTAAAGTAATACAATAAGGTAGTACAATCAATATGCACGTGAGTTTAGCACATCGTAGATGTGGAACACTCCTACTGGCCTTTTATATTTCAACCTCCAGCAGAAATATTTGTCTAACCTATTGTTATACTACCCAAGTATTTGTTTTATCACCTTTTACTCACGTGCATATTGATTGTACTACCTTATTGTATTACTTCTACTACTACTACTACTACTACTAATACTACTTATATCACTACTATTTCTAACACCACTAGTGTTTCACCTCACCTTGACAGGTATTATACCAACTATGTCCATTTATCGCTTGCAACGGCTAGAAAGCTCCTGGAGAGCGAACGTTGCCAGAATAAATGTCACATTAGTTGCATTGTGTCCTTTACTAACATATTGTCGGTAATTCTACCAATATTATTACATACCTTTTACTTACCAGCTCCCACTGTTATCCCTCTCATTCATACACACCACTCATTCAATCATACACACCACTCATTCAATCATACACACCACTCATTCAATCATACACACCACTCATTCAATCATACACACCACTCATTCAATCATACACACCACTCATTCAATCATACACACCACTCATTCAATCATACACACCACTCATTCAATCATACACACCACTCATTCAATCATACACACCACTCATTCAATCATACACACCACTCATTCAATCATACACACCACTCATTCAATCATACACACCACTCATTCAATTATACACACCACTCATTCAATCATACACACCACTCAATCATACACACCACTCATTCAATCATACACACCACTTATTCAATCATACACACCACTCATTCAATCATACACACCACTATGTTAGAGAAACACATCTTGTAGAAAAAGCTGCTAACGGGGCCCCGTGTTGGGCTTCATCATGACTTGATAAGTCTCTACATAGAGCGAAACGTTGTCGCTGCAAGATACTCTCTTCTGCTTCACTATTCTCAGCACTTCGCTATTTGAATGAAAGTTGGACAATACTCTAGCGTCCTGTCTGCCATAACTTTCCTCCAAGTCCAATAGACGACCAACACCAGAAGCCAATACATCAGTATATTCTCAGACAAGAAACTAAGACCTGTGTGTCTGAGCTCAGTTTGACTGCCACTCCTCGTCCTGTTATGTTTAGAGACTACGTGTATGTCTGAGCTCAGTTTGACTGCCACTCCTCGTCCTGTTATGTTTAGAGACTACGTGTATGTCTGAGCTCAGTTTGGCTGCCACTCCTCGTCCTGTTATGTTTAGAGACTACGTGTATGTCTGAGCTCAGTTTGACTGCCACTCCTCGTCCTGTTATGTTTAGAGACTACGTGTATGTCTGAGCTCAGTTTGACTGCCACTCCTCGTCCTGTTATGTTTAGAGACTACGTGTATGTCTGAGCTCAGTTTGACTGCCACTCCTCGTCCTGTTATGTTTAGAGACTACGTGTATGTCTGAGCTCAGACAGTTTCATAATATGCTTGTCGTCAAGGAAACAATAACACCGCATAAAAAAAACTTGGCAAAACATTATTTGGATACACGCCATGGACGTGACGTGACAGGAAGGAGCATAGCCAAGGTGTTGCTGTGTGCTGCAGTAAATCTATGCATGTCTAACCCATTGATATATACTATGATCTATACTGTGTGTACTCACCTAGTTGTGGTTGCAGGGGTCGATTCATAGCTCCTGGCCCCGCCTCTTCACTGGCCGCTACTGGGTCTCTCTCCCTTCGCCATGAGCCTTATCATACCTCTTCTTAAAGCTATGAATGGATCCTGCCTCCCCTACATCGCTTCCCAAGCTATTCCACTTCCTGACCACTCTGACTGAAGAAATACTTCCTAACATCCCTGTGATTCATCTGAGTCTTCAACTTCCAGCTGTGCCCCCTTGTCGCTGTGTCCCATCTCTGGAACATTCTGTCTCTGTCCACCTTATCAATTCCTCTCAGTATTTTATATGTCGTTATCATGTCCCCCCTTAGTCTCCTGTCCTCCAATGTCGTCAGGTCAATTTCCCTTAACCTCTCCTCGTAGGACATACCCCTTAGCTCCGGGACTAGTCGTGTTGCAAACCTTTGCACTTTCTCTAGTTTCTTTATGTGCTTGGCTAGGTGTGGGTTCCAAACTGGTGCTGCGTACTCCAGTATGAGCCTAACGTACACAGTGTACAGGGTTCTGAACGATTCCTTATTAAGATGTCGAAATGCTGTTCGTAGGTTTGCTAGGCGCCCGTATGCTGCAGCAGTTATTTGGTTGATGTGCGCCTCAGGAGATGTGCCTGGTGTTATACTCACCCCAAGATCTTTTTCCTTGGGTGAGGTTTGTAGTCTCTGGCCCCCTAGACTGTACTCCGTCTGCTGTCTTCTTTGCCCTTCCCCAATCTTCATGACTTTGCACTTGGTGGGGTTGAACTCCAGGAGACAATTCCTGGACCAGTCCTGCAGCCTGTCCAGATCCCTTTGTAGTTCTGCCTGGTCCTCGTCCGATTGAATCCTTCTCATCAACTTCACATCATCTGCAAACAGGGACACTTCGGAGGTTATTCCTTCCGTCATGTCATTCACACATACCAGAAACAGCACCAGTCCTAGGACTGACCCCTGTGGAACCCCACTCGTCACAGACGCCCACTCTGACACCTTGCTACGAACCATGACTCGCTGCTGTCTTCCTGACAGGTATTCCCTGATCCATTGGAGTGCCTTCCCTGTTATCCCTGCCTGGTCCTCCAGCTTTTGCACTAATCTCTTGTGTGGAACCGTGTCAAACGCCTTCTTACAGTCCAAGAAAATGCAATCCACACACCCCTCTCTCTCTTGTCTTACTGCTGTCACTCTGTCATAGAACTCCAGTAGGTTTGTGACACAGGATTTCCCGTCCCTGAAACCGTGTTGACTGCCATTGATAAGCTCATTCCTTTCTAGGTGTTCCACCCATGGAGAGATGTAATCCGGCCTCGGTTGCGTGTATTGTGTCCAACACTTGGTGGTGTACCCCTCCTCTCTGTCTTTCTGGAGTCCCTTCTGTCTCCTCGGTGAACACTTCTTTGAATCTCCTGTTGAGTTCCTCTCACACTTCGCGATCATTTCTTGTGATCTCTCCTCCTTCCTTCCTTAGCCTGATCACCTGGTCCTTGACTGTTGTTCTCCTGATGTGGCTGTACAACAGTTTCGGGTCAGATTTGGCTTTCCCTGCTATGTCATTCTCGTACTGTCATTGGGCCTCCCTTCTTAGCTGTGCATATTCGTTTCTGGCTCTACGACTGCTCTCCTTATTTTCCTGGGTCCTTTGCCTTCTATACTTCTTCCATTCCCTGGCACACTTGGTTTTGGCCTCCCTGCACCTTTGGGTGAACCACGGGCTCGTCCTGGCTTTTTCGTTGTTTCTGTTTCCTTTGGGTATAAACCTCTTCTCAGCTTCCTTGCATATTGTTGTCACATATTCCATCATCTCGTTTACTGATTTCCCTTCCAGTTCTCTGTTCCACTGAACCCCGTTTAGGAAGTTCTTCATGCCCGCGTAGTCCCCTTTCTTGTAGTTTGGCTTCATTCTTCTGGCCCTATCTGCCTCCCCCTCCACTTGTAACTCTACTGTGTAATCAAAGCTTAAAACCATATGATCACTGGCCCCGAGGGGTCTTTCATGTGTGATGTCCTCAATATCTGCACTACTCAAGGTGAATACTAGGTCCAGTCTCGCTGGTTCATCATCTCCTCTCTCCCTGGTAGTATCCCTTACATGTTGGTACATGACGTTTTCCAGTACCACCTCCATCATCCTAGCCCTCCACGTATCTTGGCCCCCATGTGGTTCCAAGTTCTCCCAGTCTATTTCCTTGTGGTTGAAGTCACCCATGATCAGTAGCTTTGCCCTGCTCGCATGAGCCCTTCTGGCCATTTCAGCCAGTGTGTGTGTGTGTGTACTCTCACCTAATAGTACTCGCCTAGTTGTGGTTGTAGGGGTCGAGTCACAGCTCCTGGCCCCGCCTCTTCACTGGCCGCTACTGGGTCACTCTTCTTGCTCTATGAGCTTTATCATACCTCTTCTTAAAGCTATGTATGGATCCTGCCTCCACTACATCGCTTCCCAAACTATTCCACTTCCTGACTACTCTGTGACTGAAGAAATACTTCCTAACATCCCTGTGATTCATCTGAGTCTTCAACTTCCAACTGTGACCCCTTGTTGCTGTGTCCCATCTCTGGAACATTCTGTGTGTGTGTGTGTGTGTGTGTGTGTGTGTGTGTATACTCACCTAGTTGTGGTTGCAGGGGTCGATTCATAGCTCCTGGCCCCGCCTCTTCACTGGCCGCTACTGGGTCACTCTCCCGGCGCCATGAGCTTTATCATACCTCTTCTTAAAGCTATGTATGGAGCCTGCCTCCACTACATCACTTCCTAAACTATTCCACTTCCCGACCACTCTGTGTGTGTGTGTGTGTGTGTGTGTGTACTCACCTAGTTGTGGTTGCAGGGGTCGATTCATAGCTCCTGGCCCCGTGTGTGTGTGTGTGTGTGTTCAATATATAAACGGTATTTGTAAGGTGCACACCAAGCAAAGTTATGATTCATGACAGTTTAGATTCCCTCTCTACAGTAACATTATAAAAGTCATTGTCATTCTGGAAGCTCACTATCAGTACCTCGCACAGGAGTGATGTACAATTTTAAGCTTCTTCACACACACACACATGCGTCTTGCCACTCCTCAAGCAGGTCATGACTAGCTACTTCACTGTTACTAGCAGACTACTTTTATCCTTCGCATGATGTGATTATCGTGAGGTACATGATGCTTCATACAGTTCTTGTATTGTTATTTTCCGGCATATAAGGCGCACCTTATAAGCTTTATATCCCCACAAAAAGTCTTGGAAAATCCTTATATTCGCAGGGTGATTACTGACCCTTGACCTTGACCTTGATTACTGATTTACCGTTAAGATACTTCCATCGTGCGCCTTATATGCCAGAAAATACGGTATTTTATTTATATGAAGTACTGAACCTGTGTGGGTGATTTAAGACATTGTGAAACAAGAGACATCTTCATACCCACAACCGGAAGTCCCACAAACCAACCAAGCAGTTAGGAAAGGTCGTTCAATACTGCACAAGCTGCCAGTAGGATTCAGATACATACAGAAAATTGGAATTAGGAAATGTGGAGCCTAGTGAGAGACTGACAAGGTCATTATCTCCTTACGAGAGCGGCAGGCTCGACAGACTGTAAAATATCCTAAAGGAAAAGTTTTATAAAAGGTGGATGTGGTGGTGAACTGCACGACTCTACAGTGCCCATCACTGGGTGAGTCCAGCTGTGTCACTGCACAACTCTACAGTGCCCATCACTGGGTGAGTCCAGCTGTGTCACTGCACGACTCTACAGTGCCCATCACTGGGTGAGTCCAGCTGTGTCACTGCACGACTCTACAGTGCCCATCACTGGGTGAGTCCAGCTGTGTCACTGCACGATTCTACAGTGCCCATTACTGAGTCCAGCTGTGTCACTGCACGACTCTACAGTGCCCATCACTGAGTGAGTCCAGCTGTGTCACTGCACGACTCTACAGTGCCCATCACTGGGTGAGTCCAGCTGTGTCACTGCACGATTCTACAGTGCCCATTACTGAGTCCAGCTGTGTCACTGCACGACTCTACAGTGCCCATCACTGAGTGAGTCCAGCTGTGTCACTGCATGACTCTACAGTGCCCATCACTGGGTGAGTCCAGCTGTGTCACTGCACATTGTTGGTACTGATGACTATAGCATCGTGGCTTCCTGGTAAAGTTACAAGCTCGAAAACTCTCCATAATGTACCACAGTTATCACCTTCCCAGTCTACGTCTCAGTGTGGAATCCACGCCATCGATGTCAGCATACCACTTGGTCCGCGGATAGAGAATTCCTGTCTTAACGATCACTTAAACCTCCTTGAAGCTCATTTCTACGTAGAAATTTGCACTTTAACGTTTCCGTATAAAAAAAGTATTTCAAGTATTATGAAGAATATCAGTCACAAGCTTGTTGTAATATCGGCTTATATATACAATGGAGCGTTACATTTGTTACTGAATAAACACATGATATGTCTTCTGAAATATACAGCATTCGTGGATATCTGCTCAGTATTCTGTCTTCAACTTTTGGATAAAACTGAACATCAAAATGCGACTCCTCTCAAAGCTGGAACCAGCCTGATTGAACGGCTCATTCTTATTAAGGCCACCAATCACAGTATTGCCGTCACCTTTCTATTACGTACAAATTAAAT
>WNWK01006904.1:65000-100026 GCA_009830355.1 Cherax destructor | reverse complement strand
CCCCCCAAAAGGCTCCTCCAACCAGCGAACCATCTTTAAAGGGGTTTGGTGATGAGGGCCCCATCATCAAATCAACGACTGGTTCAGCCAATTAAATGGAGTTTAACAATGACAAAGGTGACGGGTTCCACGCTTTGTCAGGAAATTTCCCTGCATAGAGCTGGTTGTGGAAAGCATCTTCTACTGTGTTTCTTTGCTCCAAGCTTCCTTTACACTCAGGTTAACAGGCCATTGAACCTGAGGTTGTAATAAGGGCCCTGCTTATATAGCAGGTTAGGTTCCAGGTTACTGCTATAAAGGAGAGACCTGTTGATACAGCAGGTTAGGTTCCAGGCTACTGCTGCACAGGAGGGCCCAGTTTATACAGCAGGTTAGGTTCCAGGTTACTGCTGTACAGAATGGCCCTGCTTATACAGCAGGTTAGGTTCCAGGGTACTGCTGTACAGGAGGGACCTGCTTATACAGCAGGTTACGTTCAAGGGTACTGCTGTACAGGAGGGACCTACTTATACAGCAGGTTAGGTTCCAGGCTACTGCTGTACAGGAGGGCCCTGCTTATACAGCAGGTTAGGTTCCAGGCTACTACTGTACAGGAGGGCCCCACTTATATAGCAGGTTAGGTTCCAGGCTACTGCTGTACAGGAGGGACCTGCTGATACAGAAGGTTAGGTTCCAGGCTACTGCTGTACAGGAGAGCCCTGCTTATACAGCAGGTTAGGTTCCAGATTACTGCTGTACAGGAGGGTCCTGCTGATACAGCAGGTTAGGTTCCAGGTTACTGCTGTATAGGAGGGCCCCACTTATGCAGCAGGTTAGGTTCAAGGCTACTGCTGTACAGGAGGGTCCTGCTGATACAGCAGGTTAGGTTCCAGGTTACTGCTGTATAGGAGGGCCCCACTTATGCAGCAGGTTAGGTTCCAGGCTACTGCTGTACAGGAGGGACCTGCTGATACAGCAGGTTAGGCTCTGGACTACTTCTGTACAGGAGGGACCTGCTGATACAGCAGGTTAGGCTCTGGACTACTGCTGTACAGGAGGGACCTGCTGATACAGCAGGTTGGGCTCTGGACTACTGCTGTACAGGAGGGACCTGCTGATACAGCAGGTTGGGCTCTGGACTACTGCTGTACAGGAGGGACCTGCTGATACAGCAGGTTAGGCTCTGGACTACTGCTGTACAGGAGGGACCTGCTGATACAGCAGGTTAGGCTTTGGACTACTGCTGTAAAGTGAAAAATCAATGTAAAATGAGACATAGCCTTTTTTCACTTTCAAATGCATATAAAATCCTGATTACGTGTTTTCACTATCATATATTAAGAACAAAAGAGCTAGGCCTAAAAAATGCATATACAGTACACACATTACTTAAAATATTTTTGTTCTTAGCTTATAGAGAGTAGTGAATATATTAACTGTAGGATGTATGAATAACTGAAGACTGGTTATAACTGAAGACTGGCTATAAACGAAGACTGGCTATAACTGAAAACTGGCTATAAATGAAGACTGGTTATAACTGAAGACTGGCTATAACTGAAGACTGGCTATAACTGAAGATTGGCTATAACTGAAGACTGGTTATAACTGAAGACTGGCTATAACTGAAGACTGGTTATAACTGAAGACTGGTTATAACTGAAGACTGGCTATAACTGAAGACTGGTTATAACTGAAGACTGGCTATAACTGAAGACTGGCTATAACTGAAGACTGGTTATAACTTAAGACTGGCTATAACTTAAGACTGGCTATAACTGAAAACTTGTTATAACTGAAGACTGGCTATAACTGAAGACTGGTTATAACTGAAGACTGGCTATAACTGAAAACTGGTTATAACTGAGGACTGGCTATAACTGAAGACTGGATATAACTGAAGACTGGATATAATTGAAGACTGGATATAACTGAAGACTGGTTATAACTGAAGACTGGTTATAACTGAAGACTGGCTATAACTGAAGACTGGTTATAACTGAAGACTGGCTATAACTGAAGACTGGATATAACTGAAGACTGGCTATAACTGAAGACTGGCTATAACTGAAGACTGGCTATAACTGAAGACTGGTTATAACTGAAGACTGGCTATAACTGAAGACTGGCTATAACTGAAGACTCGTTATAACTGAAGACTGGCTATAAATGAAGACTGGCTATAACCAAAGACTGGTTATAACTGAAGACTGGTTATAACTGAAGACTGGTTATAACTGAAGACTGGCTATAAATGAAGACTGGCTATAAATGAAGACTGGCTATAACTGAAGACTGGCTATAAATGAAGACTGGTTATAACTGAAGACTGGTTATGACTGAAGACTGGCTATAACTGAAGACTGGTTATAACTGAAGACTGGTTATAACTGAAGACTGGCTATAAATGAAGACTGGTTATAACTGAAGACTGGTTATGACTGAAGACTGGCTATAACTGAAGATTGGTGCATCAGTCAAACACTGTTAAGTGGAGTGCTGTAAAGCAGAGCTCACCTCTACTGCAGAAAAGAAACAATTTAAATTTGAACATGATTCAATTCGTTGGTGATGTACACGAATTCATACCTGCAGATTCTGACGATCCAGTCATGTTCGGGGAACCAGCGTAGGATGTGGCGAAGGATGTGATCCTGTAGAAGAGTGACACACACGAAACGACCGCCTGTGCGACACACTCGGTTGACTTCCTGCAAAAGTGAGAAATATATAGAGGGCATTCATGAATAACTTGCACGAACGATCAGGGTGTTGCATCACTGGCAGGCTCCAGACTCACGAATACCCAGGTTACAGTGATTCGTACTTGCTAACACCCGCGTTATGGTGATCCACACTTTCATACGGCAGAGTTACGATGATCTGCACTCACGCATGAAGTTCAACATCATGACGTGTGAGGATCACGCAAACACTACAACACGTACCAGATGTGAATGTCCTCCGTCACATCATTCTCTATAGAATAATGAGTTCAGCCTTACTCATGACTACTACAGTGGACCCCCAGATTACGTCATTATTTCGTTCCAGAATGCTGTTCAAGTGCCGTTACCAAACGAATTTGTTCCCATAAGAAATAATGCAAATTAGATTAGTCCTTTTAGACCCCAAAAATACACTTACAAAAGCACTTACAAAAATACACTTACATAATTGTTCGAGTTTGGAGCAGTACGTAATCCAGGGGTCCACTGTATTACTACTACCACTAATATTAATTCTACTACTACTATTCTGCTATTACTACTCTGCTATTACTACTACTACTACTCTGCTATTACTACTACTACTACTCTGCTATTACTACTACTACTACTCTGCTATTACTACTACTCTTCTATTACAATTACTACTACTGCTGCTATCATTACTACTACTACTACTCTTCTATTACTATTACTACTACTGCTGCTATTACTACTACTGTTGCTATTACTATTAATAATAATGATAATAATCTGACTTACGGCCAGGTATCTGTCAACCTGAGCGACAACTTGTGCCGAGGCGTCAGTCATGAGGGCATCTAGCGTAGCCTTGTCCAAGACACAGGTGAATGCCCCATCTTCGAATGTCAGCGATGTGACGTCCATCTGGCGCCAATGCATCTTCGGGCACTCCTTGCCGTACCTCTGCACCATCTGCCGTATGACCACCTCGCTGCTGTCTACATTGGTGATGTTGCTGTAGATGCAATAATAACAATAAAGACACAATCATTAACACTCAGAAAGAGCTAAACTTGTAAGGGTTGTACAGTGGGTGGGAACTGCTACCTACGTGTATCCAACGCGGTAGAGGTCGGCACTGATGGTGGAACTGCCACAGCCGGGCACCAGGACGCTGTCATTCGGGCGTACATACTTATGCAGTAGGCCGCACAGCTCGCCATAGTTGCCGTACCTGACATAACAAGCACTGAGTCATTGCACGATGGGAAACAAACCAGTAATAGCAGTGTAAATTTATTTTATGGCGTCAAAATCTAGGTTTTCAGGAAAATAATTTGCTCAGTATATTCCCTAATGCAAATTTAGTCTGTTAATTATACAACTGAAATGATTGGTTAGTCTTGTATGTAAATACATGTGTGTATGCTGTTTGTATGTAAATGTGTGTGTATATACTGAATGAGTTAGAATGTGTATACATGTGTGTGTGTATACCGAATATGTGAGACTGTGTATGCATGTGTGTATACTGAATGTGTGAGACTGTGTATGCATGTGTATACTGTACTTACCTATTTGTGGTTGCAGGGGTCGAGTCACAGCTCCTGGCCCTGCCTCTTCACTGACTGCTACTAGGTCCTCTCTCTCCCTGCTCCATGAGCTTTATCAAACCTCGTCTTAAAACTATGTATGGTTCCTGCCTCCACTACGTCACTTTCTAGGCTATTCCACTTCCTGACAACTCTATGACTGAAGAAATACTTCCTAACATCCCTTTGACTCATAGGAGTCTTCAACTTCCAACTGTGACCCCTTGTTTCTGTGTCCCCTCTCTGGAACATCTTGTCTCTGTCCACCTTATCTATTCCTCGCAGTATTTTATATGTCGTTATCATGTCTCCCCTAACCCTCCTGTCCTTTAGTGTCGTCAGGCCGATTTCCCTTAACCTTTCTTCGTAGGACAATCCCCTTAGCTCTGGAACTATTCTTGTGTGTGTACTCACCTAATTGTGGTTGCAGGGGTCGAGACTCAGCTCCTGGCCCTGCCAGTGTGTATGTGTTTGTGTGTGTGTGTTTGTGTGTGTGTGTTTGTGTGTGTGTGTTTGTGTGTGTGTGTACTCACCTAATTGTGGTTGCAGGGGTCGAAACTCAGCTCCTGGCCCCGCCTCTTTACTGACCGCTACTAGGTCTTCTCTCTCCCTGCTCCATGAGCTTTATCATACCTTGTCTTAAAACTATGTATTGTTCCTGCCTCCACTACATCACTTGCCAGACTATTCCATTTCCTGACAACTGTGACTGAAGAAATACTTCCTAACATACCTTTGACTCATCTGAGTCTTCAACTTCCAATTGGGACCCCTTGTGGCTGTGTCCCATCTTTGGAACATCCTGTCTCTGTCCAACTTATCTATTCCTCGCAATATTTTGTATGTCATTATCATGTTTCCCCTAACCCTCCTGTCCTCCAGTGTCATCAGGCCAATTTCTCTTAACCTTTCTTTGTAGGACATTCCCCTTAGCTCTGGAACTAGCCTTGTTGCAAACCTTTGCACTTTCTCTAATTTCTTGACGTGCTTGACCAGGTGTGGGTTCCAAACTGGTACTGCATACTCCAGTATGGGCCTGACGAACACGGTGTACAGCGTTCCGAATCCTTACTGAAGTATCGGAATGCTATTCTCAGGTCTGCCAGGCACCCATGTGCTGCAGCAGTTATCTGGTTGATGTGTGCTTCTGGAGACATGCTTGGTATTATACTCACCCCAAGATCTTTCTCCTTGAGTGAGGTTTGCAGTCTTTGGCCACCTAGCCTATACAGTCAACCCTCCATTTTCGTGTATCTCTGTTTTCCTGTGTTTCAGTTTTCGTGTAGTTTTTTTGGGGAAATTTTACCTCCATTATCGTGTGATTACCTCTGTTTTCGTGCTTGGTACAGAACCTGTCCACCAGTGCCCCGCTCATACAAAGCCGCAAGACCGCCACCAACGCACCTCCCATGCACATTGTCACGCAGTATAACATTGTTTATGCTTGAGTGAACATCATCCCAGGAGTTCATACAAAACATTTATTAACAATTCATTGTTTTTGGCCCTTGATTATTGTGTGTGACTACTAAATAAGCTACCATGGGCCCAAAGAAAGCTCCTAGTGCCAGTTCTTTGGTAAAGAAAGTGAGGAACACCATAGAACTGAAGAAAGAAATAATAGAAAAATATGATAGTGGTGTACGTATTGCCGAGCTTGCCAGGATATACAAGAAGGCCCCAACAACCATCGGTTCCATTGTGGCTAAGAGAAAAGAAATCACTGAAGCTAATGTTGCGAAAGGGGTGAATACAATAACGAAACAGAGATCACAAACAATGGAAAATATGTAGAAATTGTTGTTGGTGTGGATAAACAAAAAACTGCTAGTGGGTGACATTGTTGTGCAGTCATTAATTTGTGAAAAAGCAAGGCAGTTGCATACCGATCTTGTCAAGAAAATGCCTGGAACCAGTGATGATGTTGATGAATTTAAGGTCAGCAAAGGGTGGTTCGAAAAATTCAAGAAGAGAAGTGGCATACACAGTGTTGTAAGGCATGGTGAGGGTGCCAGTTCAGATAAACAAGGGGCTGAAAAATTTGTGCGCAAGTTTAAAGAATATGTAGAGGCTGAAAATTTCAAACCCCAACAAATGTTTAATTGTGACAAAACAGGCCTCTTTTGGAAGAAAATGCTAAGGAGGACCTACATCACGCAGGAAGAAAAGGCAATGCCAGGACACAAGCCTATGAAAGACAGGCTAACTCTCATGTTGTGTGGTAACGCTAGTGGGGATTTCAAAGTGAAGCCTTTACTGGTGTATCACTCTGAAACTCCCAGAGTGTTCAAGAAATACAGTGTTGACAAGAGTAAATTGTGTGTGATGTGGAAGTCTAACCCTAAGGCATGGGTCACTAGGGAAATTTTGCTGGAATAGTTTGATCAAGTGTTTGGCCCCAGTGTGAAGAAATATCTATTGGACAATAAATTGGGGCTCAAGTGCCTCCTGGTAATGGACAATGCTCCTGTTCATCCTCAAGACTTGGAAGACCAAATGTCTAAGGATTTCAAATTTGTAACAGTGAAGTTCTTGTCTACTAACACCACTCCTCTCATCCAGCCCATGGACCAGCAGGTCATTGCAAACTTCAAAAAACTGTACACCAAAGCAATGTTTGAAAAGTGCTTTAATGTGACCAATGACTCTGAATTGACCCTAAAAGGGTTCTGGAAGGATCACTTCGATATCTTCCATTGCATAGGCCTTATAGATAAAGCTTGGCAGGGAGTGACTTCCAGGACGATGAACTCTGCTTGGAGAAAGTTGTAAACTGTGTAAACACTATGAGAATGTGTGCATAGACATACCATGTATGTGAAAGTATATATGTGTGTGTATACACACACATATATACTTTCACAATGTAGGCAATGGGGTCGAAGATGTATGGGGTAGATTTAAAAATGTAGTGTTAGTGCTCAGCAGAAGTTTGTGGTTACAGGCGAGTGGGTGCGGGAGGGAAGAAGAGCGATTGGTGGAATGATGATGTAAAGAGAGTAGTAAGGGAGAAAAAGTTAGCATATGAGAGGTTTTTACAAAGTAGAAGTGATGCAAGGAGGGAAGAGTATATGGAGAGAAAAAGTGAGGTTAAGAGAGTGGTGAAGCAATGTAAAAAGAGAGCAAATGAGAGAGTGGGTGAGATGTTATCAACAAATTTTGTTGAAAATAAGAAAAAGTTTTGGAGTGAGATTAATAAGTTGAGGAAGCCTAAGGAACAAATGAATTTGACAGTTAAAAATAGGAGAGGAGAGTTATTAAATGGAGAGTTAGAGGTATCGGGAAGATGGAGGGAATATTTTGAGGAGTTGTTAAATGTTGATGAAGACAGGCAAGCTGTGATTTCGTGTATAGGGCAAGGAGGAATAACATCTTGTAGGAGTGTGGAAGAGCCAGTTGTGAGTGTGGGGGAAGTTCGTGAGGCAGTGGGTAGAATGAAAGGGGGTAAGGCAGCTGGGATTGATGGGATAAAGATAGAAATGTTAAAAGCAGGTGGGGATATAGTTTTGGAGTGGTTGGTGCTATTATTTAATAAATGTATGGAAGAGGGTAAGGTACCTAGGGATTGGCAGAGAGCATGTATTGTTCCTTTGTATAAAGGCAAAGGGGACAAAAGTGAGTGCAAAAATTATAGGGGAATAAGTCTGTTGAGTGTACCTGGTAAAGTGTATGGTAGAGTTATTATTGAAAGAATTAAGAGTAAGACAGAGAGCAGGATAGCAGATGAACAAGGGGGCTTTAGGAAAGGTAGGGGGTGTGTAGACCAAGTGTTTAAGGTGAAACATATAGGTGAACAGTATTTGGATAAGGGTAAAAAGGTTTTTGTGGCATTTATGGATTTGGAAAAGGCGTATGATAGGGTGGAGAGGGGGACCAATGTGGCAGATGTTGCAGGTGTATGGAATAGGAGGTAGATTACTGAAAGCAGTGAAGTTTTTTTATGAGGATAGTGAGGCTCAGGTTAGTGTGTGTAGGAGGGAGGGGGACTATTTCCCAGTAAAAGTGGGCCTTAGACAAGGATGTGTGATGTCACCGTGGTTGTTCAATATATTTATAGATGGGGTTGTAAGAGAAGTGAATGCGAGGGTCTTGGCAAGAAGTGTGGGGTTAAGAGATAAAGAATCAAATACAAAGTGGGAGTTGTCACAGTTGCTTTTTGCTGATGACACTGTGCTTTTGGGAGATTCTGAAGAGAAGTTGCAGAGGTTGGTGGATGAATTTGGTAGGGTGTGTAAAAGAAGAAAATTGAAAGTGAATATAGGAAAGAGTAAGGTGATGAGGATAACAAAAAGATTAGGTGATGAAAGATTTGATATCAGATTGGAGGGAGAGAGTATGGAGGAGGTGAATGTATATAGATATTTGGGAGTGGACATGTCAGCAGATGGGTCTGTGAAGGATGAGGTGAATCATAGAATTGATGAGGGGAAAAGGGTGAGAGTATAGTTATACCAACACTCTTATATGGGTGTGAAGCATGGGTGATGAATGTTGCAATGAGGAGAAGGCTGGAGGCAGTGGAGATGTCATGTCTGAGGTCAATGTGTGGTGTGAATATAATGCAGAGAATTCGGAGTTTGGAAATTAGGAGGAGGTGCGGGATTACCAAAACTATTATCCTGAGAGCTGAGGAGGGGTTGTTGAGGTGGTTCGGACATGTAGAGAGAATGGAACGAGACAGAATGACTTCGAGTGTATAAATCTGTAGTGGAGGGAAGGCGAGGTAGGGGTTGGCCTAGGAAAGGTTGGAGGTAGGGGGTAAAGGAGGTTTTGTGTGTGAGGGGCTTGGACTTCCAGCAAGCATGTGTGAGCATATTTGATAGGAGTGAATGGAGACAAATGGTTTTTAATACTTGACATGCTGTTGGAGTGTGAGCAAAGTAACATTTATGAAGGGATTCAGGGAAACCGGCAGGCCGGACTTGAGTCCTGGAGATGGGAAGTACAGTGTCTGCACTCTGAAGGAGGGATGTTAATGTTGCAGTTTTATAACTGTAGTGTAAAGCACCCCTCTGGCAAGACAGTGATGGAGTGAATGATGATGAAAGTTTTTCTTTTTCGGGCCACCCTGCCTTGGTGGGAATCGGCCGATGTGTTAATAAAAAAATAAAGAATACACACACATATATCTGTGTGTACGTGTATATATGTGTGTATACATATGTATGCGCTAATCTTCAATTTCGTGATAGTTCGTACCTCCTATTATCTACAGTAGACTGTCATTTAGCATGAGATTGTGTTACACGTTACGGGTATTGCATGATTGAAGAATTGCGGCACATTATTATCTAACATGATATAAAAATGATATTACACGGTTCACAGGAGTGGAAAAATTTTTGAACGCACGGTAGCCCGCAGTGGGTTAAACCATTGAGTCAGTGGGGGTCCTACTGAGGGTGGCTATGAGCCACATCAAGTGTTTAATTCTGACGAGAGAAGTATTTTCTGGAAGAAAATGCCAACACGAACTTATATCAGTCAGCAAGAGAAAAGTGCACCAGGCTTCAAGACAGCAAAGGATCGCTTCACCTTGCTCCTTTTCGGTAATGCATCAGGTGATTTCAAGTGTAAGCCCAATACTCGTGCTTAGAGGAAAAGGGAATTTGTTTTTCCTTCCCGCAAACTGTAAGTTTATTCAGATACATGGGGCCAGGAGCTGAGTCTCGACCCCTGCAACCACAATTAGGTAAGTACAGTTACATTGATTATCATACATAGCAGCATATGTGTAGAGAACCTAAGATAACCCAAAAAAAAGTCAGACAATGGAAATAAGTCACTCTGACTTTTTTGGGTTATCCTAGGTTCTCTAAACATATGCTGCTATGTATGATAATCTTCGTAACTGTATCTGTGTATACCTGAATAAACTTACTTACAGTTTGCGGGAAGGAAAAACAAATAACCATTCCCACAAGCAGCCTTGTTGTTGTTCAGCGGACACCACCGGCCTTCCCCAGCCACCGTGAACCCCACCATCCCAGCATTCGTACGTATTTCATACGCGTCAAAAAAAAGTCCTCTGCTACAAGCCAGCTGTGTTTGTGAAGAATGAGAGAGAGTGAATTGTGTTTTGATCTTTAAATTAATATATCTTGTATCTGCCAAGCAATCAAAGTGTTGCTCAAAGTGGCAAGAAAAGGTATAAGCATTTAAGTCTTAGAATTAACGAAGAAAAAGATATTAGACAAGACATAACCTGTGGCTGTAATGAAGTGTTACTTTGTACACATAAAAAGAGGTAAACATAAGTTTGTGTGACTGACTGACTGACTGACTTACTGACTTGACTGACTTACTGACTGAATGACTTGACTGACTTACTGACTGAATGACTTGACTGAGTGAATGACTTAACTGACTTACTGACTGAATGACTTGACTGACTGAATGACTGAAGCTTGACTGACTGATGACTGAGACTTGACTGACTTAGCTGAATGACTTGACGACTTACTGACTGAATGACTTGACTGACTTACTGACTGAATGACTTGCTGACTGAATGACTTACTGACTGAATGACTTGACTGACTGAATGACTTGACGCTGAAGACTGACGACTTACTGACTGAATGACTTGACTGACTTACTGACTGAATGACTTAACGACTTACTGACTGAATGACGTGACTTACTGACTGAATGACTTGACTGACTTACTGACTGAACGCTGCTTAGACTGAATGCGACGCTGATACTACTGACTGAATGACTTATACTGCGACTGCGGCTGACTGCGAATGACTTGACTGGCTACACTTACGACTGCAACAGCTGACACATGAATACTTGACTAACTGACTTGACTGACTACTGAATGACTTGACTGACTTACTGAATGACTTAAGTTAGACACTCAGTACAACCATCGACTTCAGTTCCAGAACCTCTACTATCCACCTCAGCTCAGTAGGGCCACAGCATAACTCTCCACTCTCTTCACAATCATCCACAAACACCAGCACCCACAATTTAAGGTAAATACTATTATTTCTGTTACATTTGTAGTCTTAAGCAGTAAAAACAACATAATACATCACGATAATGAACTACAATTACATATTCACTTTTATTTTTGTAAGATCTGTTGGTCTAAAAAAAACTTGCTTGGCTTTTTGGGGACTCCCAGGAACGTAACCCTATTTTTCACATAAGTTATTTTAATTATATAACACAAAATTATCTAACACGACATTTTCAGGAACGTAACTACCGTGCTAAATGACGATTTACTGTATAACGAATAAAGTCGTTCCCATTGGGGTGGTGGAGGGTATAAAGTTTGATTCCATGATCCCAGGGAAGATGAAACTCACCATTCAAAGACTTTCTGGCCTCTCCTAGCAAAGAAAGTGTTCCAGTAATCCTTGGAACTGAACTCCTGAATTGTCTTAGGAACGAGGCTCATTGCTGTTCGTTCTCTGTCATCGACGACTGAACACCAGAGTTCGCAGGATGATGTGGCGCAGTCTGGTGTGCTCGTTGTGACATGGGATCAAGCTATGGGTCCTAAACGACAGTTACGTTTAGTTATTTCTGTAAGTAAATAACTTATTAATGCAGGTATTACAATTATAGCAAGAATTATATATATGTATGAATGCATGTATGTATGTATTGTACATATGTAAGCTGACTGTCAAACAGCAAGATAGTTATGTTCCTGAGAATTGAGTGTAACCTGAACTGAAGAACATAGAGGGAAAATAAGGTTAGGTTTCTCACACCTCCAAAAAAAAAAAACCCTATCAAAATTTTTGAATAGATAGGGGGAAATAAATTTAGGTTCCTCACACCTCCAAAAAAAGCCTATGAAACTTTTTGTCTCGAAAGCATAGAAAAACAGTGATGATAATAATATAATTGTAGGAGGATGTAGTGATGTGTTAACCCATCACTGTCATGTAGTGATGTGTTAACCCATCACTGTCATGTAGTTCTATGTCACTGTGGCCAGGATTCCTCACGTAGATCTACATCATTGTGGCCAGGGTCCTTCACATAGATCTACATCATTGTGGCCAGGGTCCCTCACGTAGATCTACATCATTGTGGCCAGGGTCCCTCACATAGATCTACATCATTGTGGCCAGGGTCCTTCACATAGATCTACATCATTGTGGCCAGGGTCCCTCACATAGATCTACAATCACTGTGGCCAGGGTCCCTCACGTAGATCTACATCATTGTGGCCAGGGTCCCTCACATAGATCTACATCATTGTGGCCAGGGTCCCTCACATGGATCTACATCACTGTGGCCAGGGTCCCTCACATAGATCTACATCATTGTGGCCAGGGTCCCTTGCATAGATCTACATCATTGTGGCCAGGGTCCTCACATAATCTATGTTATGAGCTGAGCTCACTCAGATAAGCTGTGAGCGGCAAATTTTGTCATAGATATGAGAGAATAGGTCTGTGTGGTGAGTGTGACTGTGCACGGTATGAAAAAATCCTGCCACATGCGGTGAATGATGGAAAAATAAAACCGCTGAGCATCTGTCTGGTTTGAAATAGTGACCAAGGTGTTTTCTAAGATGGTTTTTATGGTCTTATTAGCTATTTCTTGGTATCAATTAACAGAATGAAAAACTTATTACTGAAATAGTGATGATTTTGGTTGGTTCCAGGAGCAGCAGCAGCTGGAAATCGGGCTCACAGAAATATTAAATTTTTTTACGATTTTCCTGAAGGCCCCTTTCCCTACAATATAACATCTGGTTCAATTATTGGGAAGCCATAAACAACAACCAATCCTTCCTGGTTATATTTTATCATCCAAGAAATAGGGTAACTCGTGTGAAGACTTCAACGTGGAAAGCAAGTGTAATATAGGAGAGGCCATGGGGGACGTGGGTAATGAACAGAGGAAATGTTGTTTTAGTGCCACCAATGCTGTTTATTCTGCACTCTTTCTACATTGTTTATTCTGCACTCTTTTTACATTGTTTATTCTGCACTCTTTTTACATTGTTTATTCTGCACTCTTTTTACATTGTTTATTCTGCACTCTTTTTACATTGTTTATTCTGCACTCTTTTTACATTGGAATTTGATTTTTTTTGTATGTAAAATTGGTCAGATTACTGAACTTCTGCACTTTATTGGGTAATAGTGTCATACACACTTAAATACAATCACACACACTTAAATACAATCATACACATTTAAATACAATCTTACACACTTAAATACAATCTGTGGAAAATTTTGTATCTAATTTTCCGAAATTATAGTGTATAATTTTTAATAATGTAAATGAGTGTAGAAATGAGGCTGATTTGACCTTCGAGAAAATTCGAGTGAAGAAGGTATGATTTGCAGCTGCGTGAAAGGGAGGGGAAGATGCTATGTTGAATTCAATTGTGTAAGGACTGGTTGGAAATTTGCACCAGAACTTTGCCGTTTTTGGAGACCTAATGTGAATATTGGCCTCACATCATAATGGGAATTCGCATTAGTGTCCCCTGAGTAGAATTTGGGACAGGAAATTAACAAAACCACCATAATAGGGTGGTGAGAATAGAAAATTGTATAAGACGCCATATTGGAAATTGAATGAGTGGGACCACATTGTAATTGGTGAGAAATTTTGGCATTCTCTGAGACTTAATGGGGTTCAAGCCTCCCAAATAGGAGTAAGGCAAATTGAAATACAGTCCTGCTGTTGGCATAGTGACAGGAACTTTTCAGGACATCAAGAATCCGACTGTGAATGGGGAAATAAGGAGTATCAGCGCCCAGTGCTAAGTAAACCATCTTTTTATGTAGAGTTAGCTGGGCAGTTTAATTTCTATATAATAAGGCAGGTGTTGTGGGTGATCCAGCTGCATCAAGTGATCTCCAGAGAAAATTGGATAAGTGGTTAGGTAAGTAGGTTAGGCTAATAACCATTTAATTATTTTCTTTAACTATATTGTATGATATGTATGTATCCCCCCTCCTTCCGCAAGTCAAACCCAATTTATACAGTCCACCTTCATTTTAATCATACCAGAATTATTGGTTATGGTTTTAAATTTAATAATATAATTTTAGGTCCCAGATTATGTGAGGATACTGAGAGTTAGTTACCATTTTGTCCTAGGCACATGTCAATTAGACACTAGGCCTGTTGTATGTATGTGAGTGTGTGTGTGTAAGGAAACACTTTGAAATGTTTCTGCCCCACCGGGAATTGAACCCGTTGTGGGTATGGAGGTGATGTTCTCCTGCGACTGAGAGCATCCAAAATTCCCACATACCTCAGAGGTGCAACAAAATGTAAGTAAAGTAAAGTAAATTATATTTCTTTGCAATTATACATAGATATTGGTAGTTACAATCATAAACTGAAGTGCAAGGAGAGCCACTGGCATGCCATGGCATTAGGGGCAGCTTAATCTAATGACTTATAGACTATGTACATAATACTAGATAAATTGATTGAGTTTATTCTAGTTATATATTTTATTTCAAATTACAATATGATGATATTATACTGTTAAAATGACAACATGATGATATTAAATTGTAACAAGTGTTTAGGAGGATGGTAATATAAAATTGAGATTATCTTAAGGAAAATAACATTGAGCATTTTTGAAAGTAGTTTACAGTATGATTATTTAGTTTAGGGTGAGTAGGTGGTTTTTGAGTTGAGTCTTAAATTGATTTTCAGACAAGGTTATCTTAATATTTACTGGTAATGAATTCCAGATTCTGGGGCCCTTTATGTGCATAGAATTTTTACATTGGTTGGTATGGACTCAGGGTATATCAAAAAGTGATCTGTGTCTTGTGTTGTGGTCGTGGGTCCTATTAAAGTTGTTGAGGAGAATTTTGAGCGGAGGGTTGATATTAGAGTGTAGAGTTTTATGTATGTAGTAGGCACATGAATAGGTATGAATGTTTTCTATGGTGAGTAGTTTTAGACTTTTGAGTATTGGTGGAGTATGCTGTCTAGAGTGGGAATTTGTTATCATCCTGACTGCAGCCTTTTGCTGGGTTATGAGTGGTCTAAGGTGATTTAATGTTGTTGAGTAATGTATCTTAGTCGCCTTCTAATCAAATTACTTGTATGAATGCAATAGTGAGGCTCATACAGGTAATTTATTTCTCACACAATTATATAATTGTGGAGAACTAGTTAGATAAGTACATTTTTCTGTATGAAACAAACATAAGACAAGTGTTACTTATATTTTAACAGCACGATGTCCAGCAGCCTCTCCCTGGAAATCCCTTCGGGGTGCTGTTCCAGATTCCACAGTGGCTGTTGATTAACAAGTGTGTGAGAAAATACTTTGCCCCAAAGAAGCGTATAACCAGCATTTCACTATCATCTGAAATGTGTAGTGATACTTACTTGGGTTTGGGTGAATCACCCTCACATCACGGGATCTATTGGTAATTCCAGTTAAATCTCACTTCTACCTATTAGCTGCAGCTAATGTAATTAGATGTGGGTATGCTTGGACTTACTTGGGTATTGTAACTGAAACAATTTTCCCTAGTTTGAGGAAGGGGAAGCATATCCCGGGATTGTTGTCTTGAATAGGCTGCTACAGATGCGTAGTTATGTCCTCACTCATTGATAGGGAGTCACTTCGTTCCTAACACCTGAATGAATACCGCAACACAAACTTTTACACTTTATCAGGATTATGCCGCTGATTATACACTCATGTTTCTTTAACACTAGTTTTCCTATTGGAGATTATTGCGGCCCCAGAATGGGCCTCAATGTATATATTGTGTAATATATATTTCCATTTTCTATAATTTTATATTGCTGATATTCTCGATAATAGCTAAATTGTTAATATCTTGCTTTATACTATTATTGGACTATTATTTGACCTTATTTTACTTAGCTATGTTTATTAGGTAGGATGTAATATTATAAATTATGACACTAGGCTTGTTGCTGGGAGGAGTCACATGATTCCACCCGAGGTGGGTGGCGCTGCTCCTTCCTCGAGAGCACTACGCAGCTGGACATCGTTGAGTCAACACCTCTCTCCTCTCCCTGCTTGTTTTCTCGCCATTTAGACTCTGTTTGGGTAGAGTATGTGTTCGGTGGTGAGACGAAACATACTTCTCAGGACTCTGTGTAACTCTGTTCACAGAGGATAGACTAGACAGTGATTTTCGACGTTTTTCTGGGTTGTGTGTCACATTGACACTCTTTGATAACTCAGGTCTCTTGCTACAGCTCCTGACCTAATTCGATAAGGCATCTGTGCACCGCCACAGTTTGGGATTGTTTATGCTGAACCTAGCTTCAGTAGAAAGGGAGTTTTGTGACTGTTTTGGAGGATCTATTGATGGTCCCCAGTTAGGGTCGATTTTCTATCTCCTTGTTCCTGACGCTGTGTTGCTGTTGCCTGTTATATTGCTGTTCTGCGAATTGGTCATTTTACTGGTCAATCAAGCTGTTCTGATTGTCAGTTTGTTAGAGAAGCTAGCTTATGAGAAGTTCAGTCGGACACTGGTTGAGTCGAGTCTTAGTTACCTGGAGCTCACTCATACACACATATATTCTTATTTGCATATATCTGTATTATTGTACTTACTGTCATTGTACCTGATGGTACTTCAGAGTCATTTGGGTATATGTGCCCTCAGCACAGTCATTGTATATGAGAGTAGTGTAGGAGCTAACCTCCTAATTGATGTCTTAATTAATATCTTTATATTTGATTTACTTTGCTACCCTAGATTTTCTCACTTTGATAATAAACTTTTTAAATATATTTCGTTTGTTAGTACCCTATCAGTTGCAATCCTCTTAAGATATATAATATGTTGGATAACTGGACTAGGATACTGACTTTGTTGCAAAAGCCCAGTAACAGGCTGGATGCTAGAAGGGCTATCCTTTCTAGTGTTCACTGGAGATGTCTATTATTAATAGATATCGTGTCATTTTGTAACAGAGATTGACAATATTTCAGAGTTTACTGCACAAAGTCATTATTTTTTTTGTTCTCAGTGGGAAATTTGTGACGTGTTCACACTCTCATGCCTGAATTGAGCCTAGCTTGTCGCCCTGCCCAACGCCCACCAGTTCACCCTCCGTACAAAAGAACTGCCGAGTTCAGCTTTATATCTCTTCCTTACTACACGTTGCAACAGTATTCAATACAAGAGGGTAGGTTATCTAGCTATAGACTAGAATTCCTAATAGTCCCAACTTGTAGACCAAGTGGGAGGGCGCAGGTTTTCCCTTAATTTTCGTGCTACGGAGAAAACAGTAATTACTCTTGTTTAACCTCATTGTGTAGTTGATCAGGAACTCTAGCAAGGAGAGGAAGGCGCCTCGTGACGTGACGCTATGGTACATACATGTGGTTTTAATAAAGCTGTCTGCGAAGAAGGAAGAGTCCACTAGCCCCTTCCAAGAGGGATAAGTCCCTCAGAGGGCTGAGGGGGGGCTGAGAGATACCCCCCTTTACTGGAGAATTTTCTCCACAACAATCATACACATTTAAATAATAATAATAATAATAAAAATAATAATAATAATTTTTATTTGGACATGATACAAAGAATTACATTTGGTTATTGAGATTACATGAGGTGTACATGCCAAAAGCCCCTAGTATGCAGGGCATTTTGGGCAGACTTAAAATTAACTTAAAACTAGATTGTAAGAATTATTGTAGATACACAATCAAAATACACTCATACCCCTCAGAATACAACCAGGAGACAAACATACACAATCACACATATGTATGAAAAATAATGAATCATCCCACGTTAATACAGACCTGATCCGCCCGTCTCCAGGAACGACCCTTATTTAACCCCTTTTTACCGCTGTTTGTGGGTGAATTTCCCGCTATTTTCGCCCTTAAGGGATTTCCTGATGACCCATCTAAGGGCTCGTGATCCAAGGAGGTGGATCAGGGCCTCCAGTTCCTCGGATAAAAAGGAAATGTGAGATAGTTACTTGAGCTGCCTCTTGTTGATGTTTTATAGGGCGACTCTTGACCAGTACCGTATATTATTATTATTATTATTATTATTATTATTATTATTATTATTATTATTATTATTATTATATTATTATTATTGTTATTATATTATTATTATTATTATTATTAATATTAATATTATTATTATTATATTATTATTATTATTATTATTATTATTATTATTATTATTATTATTATTATTATATTATTATTATTATTATTATTATTATTATTATTATTATTATTATTATTATTATTATTATTATTATTATTATTGTTATTATATTATTATTATTATTATTGGTGGTCTGGTGGCTAAAGCTCTCGCTTCACACGGCGAGGGTCTGGGTTCGATTCCCAGCCAGGGCAGAAACATTGGGCGTGTTTCTTTACACCTGTTGTCTATGTTCCCCATCAGTAAAATGGGTACCTGGGTGTTAGTCGACTGGTGTGAGTCGCATCCTGGGACACTGACCTAATTTGCCCGAAATGCTCAGCATAACAAGGGACTTTCTATATAGTAGTATGTCACTGATGTCAGCTATGGTCTGTATACCATGTACATGTACTTGTAGTAAATAAAGATATTATTATTATTATTATTATTATTATTATTATTATTGTTGTTATTATTATTATTATTATTATTATTATTATTATTATTATTATTAATTATTATTATTATTATTATTATTATTATTATTATTATTATTATTATTATTATTATTATTATTATTATTATTATTGTGATTATTATTATTATTATTATTATTATTATTATTATTATTATTATATTATTATTATTATTATTATTATTATTATTATTATTATTATTATTATTATTATTATTATTATCATTATTATTATTGTTATTATTATTATTATTATTATTATTATTATATTATTATTATTATATTATTATTATTATTATTATTATTATTATTATTATATTATTATTATTATTATTATTATTATTATTATTACTACTACTACTACTCAGGTTAATACAGGACACGAGTTGATGACCGGCTCCTCCGTCGGGCCTAAGTCGATTACAAATTCAAATTGATTTATTTCACTGTAAAAAATTACAATGTGTGTTTTACATATTAAGGACTAAGGACTATAATTACAAAGAAGGCCGTTAGCATGCCTAGCATGCCTGGGCCTAGCATGCCTGGGCCTAGCATGCCTGGGCCTAGCATGCCTGGGCCTAGCATACCTGGGCCTAGCATACCTGGGCCTAGCATGCCTGGACCTAGCATGCCTGGGCCTAGCATGCCTGGGCCTAGCATGCCTGGGTCTAGCATACCTGGGCCTAGCATGCCTGGGCCTAGCATGCCTGGGCCTAGCATGCCTGGGCCTAGCATGCCTGGGCCTAGCATGCCTGGGCCTAGCATGCCTAGGGGCCTAGCATGCCTGGGCTCTAGCATGCCTGGGCCTAGCATGCCTGGGTCTACATACCGGGCAGCATGCCTGGGCCTAGCATACCTGGGCCTACCATACCTGGACCTAGCATGCCTGGGCCTAGCATGCCTGGGCCTAGCATGCCTGGGTCTAGCATACCTGGGCCTAGCATACCTGGGCCTAGCATGCCTGGGCCTAGCATGCCTGAGCCTAGCATGCGTGGGCCTAGCATGCCTGGGCCTAGCATGCCTGGGCCTAGCATGCCTGGGCCTAGCATGCCTGGGCATCCTAGACATTTCGGGCAGACTTAATACTAGGTTTTAATCTATATTACAAATTACATATGAATATAAATTTCAAATGATTAAATATATTTACCACTGTGAGGTAGTTCAGAATATTTAGATTGTAAGAAAATTAGTAATAAGAATGGTTTTGTCTTGGCATGTTACACAGTTTCTATTAAAGCTACAATATTGGAGTAAATCAGGCAAACTTACTCTATACAATGATTATACTGGTATTAAAGTTAGGTAATTGTAGTGATTAACTAGGTATACAAAATTGAGGTAGTATAAAAATTAAAGAATTTAACAAGTAGTTTATACAATATTAATGGAAAGGGTGTGCGGCCAGCAGTAACAAGCTGGTTGATCAGGCTCTGGTCCAAAATGAGGCCTGGTCACAGACCGGGCCGCAGGGGCGTTGACCCCTGGAACTCTCTCCAGGTAAACTCCAGGTGAGGTATTGGCATGATACAGTTTCTATATTGGAGTGTCTTAGGCAAACTTATGACTAGCTTAAGAATTATGAAGCAATAGTTGTATTAGAATTTTGGTTATTCATGTGCAAATTAAGGGTAATCACAGATATCAATAAGTGTATTTTGCTGTGGATATGTGCAAGATAAAGTAGTTTTCATGTGGTTAGCTACCGGTAAGTGAGATAAGATGTTTTACAGAGGAATATAATGGGTCCAGGGACTGTACCTCAACATTACAGAGGTACATAATGTGTCCAGGGACTGTACCTCAACATTACAGAGGTACATAATGTGTCCAGGGACTGTACCTCAACATTAAAGAGGAACATAATGTGTCCAGGGACTGTACCTCAACATTACAGAGGTACCTAATGTGTCCAGGGACTGTACCTCAACATTACAGAGGTACATAATGTGTCCAGGGACTGTACCTCAACATTACAGAGGTACATCAATTGCAACCCAGGACATGGGTTTAGACAGGCGCCTGCTGTCCCAACTACTGGACCATGACAAGGTCCTGATGCTCTAGAAGAAACAGAATGCAGATCTTATATACACAGATTTGCAAAAGCCTTTGACAAGTGTGACCATGGTGTTATATGACAGGCGACCTTCGATCCCAACACTGCGTGACCCTACACAAGGTACCTGGATGCCTACGAGGATAAAAGTAATGTCAGATAGATTTATAAAGTTTCCTTGAAAACGTTATGAACACAAAGTAGTGAGTCAACATGAGGTAAAGTCTACAGAGACAGCTGACGTGATAAAGGAATAACAGGAAAGTTGGTAGATATTTATAATTTCTAACACTAGAACACAAAGAGTAGTAGTCAACAGAGTAAAGTCTGAGGCAGCTACTGTGAAAGCTCTGTTCCACAGGCACAGTACTTGCTCCATCCTTTCCTCATCCTCATATCAGACATTGACAGTGATATAAGCCACAGTGCTGTGTCTTCCTTTGCAGATGACACCCGAATCAGTATGACAGTGTCCACCGTTGAAGACACTGCAAGACTCCAAGCAGACATAAACCAAATCTTTAAATTGGCTGCAGAAAACAATATGAAGTTCAATGATGAGAAATTTCAATTACTCAGATACGGAAAACGTGAAGAAATTAAAATCTCATACGAGTACAATAAAGCGAAAAACTAATGTCAAAGACCTGGGAGTGATCATGTCAGAGGATCTCACCTTCAAGGACCATAACAAAGTAGCAATTGCATCTGCTCGAAAAATGACAGGATGGATAATGAGAACCTTCAAAACCAGGGATGCCAAGCCCATGTTGACACTTTACAGATCGCTTGTTCTATCTAGGCTGGAATATTGCTGCACACTAACTGCACCTTTCAAGGCAGGTGAAATTGCTGACCTTGAAAATGTGCAGAGAACCTTCACCACACGCATAAGTGCGATAAACCACCTCAATTACTGGGAACGCTTGAAGTTCCTAAACCTGTACTCTCTAGAACGCAGGCGGGAGAGATACATTATTATATACACATAGAAAATTCTCGAGGGCTTAGTACCAAACTTGCACACAAAAATCACTCCCTACGAAAGCAAAAGACTCGGCAGGCGATGTAACATCCCCCAATGAAGAGCAGGGTGCCACTAGCACGTTGAGGGACAACACAATAAGTGTCAGGGGCCCAAGATTGTTCAACTGCCTCCCAGCATACATCAGGGGGATTACCAACAAGCTCCTGGCTGTCTTCAAGCAGGCACTGGACAGGCACCTCAAGTCGGTACCTGACCAGCCATGCTGTGGTTCGTACGTTGGACTGCGTGTGGCCAGTAGTAACAGCCTGGTTGATCAGGCTCTGGTCCAACAGGAGGCCTGGTCACAGACCGGGCCGCGGGGGCGTTGACCCCTGGAATTCTCTCCAGGTAGACTCCAGGTACATAATGGGTCCAGGGACTGTACCTCAACATTACAGAGGAACATAATGTGTCCAGGGACTGTACCTCAACATTACAGAGGTACATAATGGGTCCAGGGACTGTACCTCAACATTACAGAGGTACATAATGTGTCCAGGGACTGTACTTCAACATTACAGAGGTACATAATGGGTCCAGGGACTGTACCTCAACATTACAGAGGTACATAATGTGTCCAGGGACTGTACTTCAACATTACAGAGGTACATAATGGGTCCAGGGACTGTACCTCAACATTACAGAGGTACATAATGTGTCCAGGGACTGTACTTCAACATTACAGAGGTACATAATGTGTCCAGGGACTGTACATCAACATTACAGAGGTACATAATTGGTCCAGGGACTGTACCTCAACATTACAGAGGTACATAATGGGTCCAGGGACTGTACCTCAACATTACAGAGGTACATAATGGGTCCAGGGACTGTACCTCAACATTGCAGAGGAACATAATGTGTCCAGGGACTGTACCTCAACATTACAGAGGTATATAATGGGTCCAGGGACTGTACCTCAACATTACAGAGGTACATAATGGGTCCAGGGACTGTACCTCAACATTACAAAGGTACATAATGGGTCCAGGGACTGTACCTCAACATTACAGAGGTACATAATAGGTCCAGGGACGGTATCTCCTGGGCATGTTGGGGAGGTTACAACCTCCCCAACATGCTCCACACTGCCCAAAGTTCTCATGTTGGGGTTAAGATGTTAGAAAGCAGGTTTAACACTGCCTTGAGCCATTATGTTGGGTTTAAGATGTTAGAAAGCAGGTTGAACTCTGCCCAGAGCTCTCATGTTGGGTTTAAGGGAAGTATAGAGGTCGCATGTTGGGCTTAAGGGAAGTATAGAGGTCTCATGTTGGGTTTAAGGGAAGTATAGAGGTCTCATGTTGGGTTTAAGGGAAGTATGGAGGTCTCATGTTGGGTTTAAGGGAAGTATAGAGGTATCATGTTGGGTTTAAGGGAAGTATGGAGGTATCATGTTGGGTTTAAGGGAAGTATGGAGCTTTCATGTTGGGTTTAAGGGAAGTATAGAGGTATCATGTTGGGTTTAAGGGAAGTATGGAGGTATCACGTTGTGTTTAAAGGAAGTATAGAGGTATCATGTTGGGTTTAAGGGAAGTATGGAGGTATCATGTTGGGTTTAAGGGAAGTATAGAGGTATCATGTTGGGTTTAAGAGAAGTATGGAGGTATCATGTTGGGTTTAAGGGAAGTATGGAGCTTTCATGTTGGGTTTAAGGGAAGTATGGAGCTCTCATGTTGGGTTTAAGGGATGTATGGAGGTCGCAGACACAATAAAACAAAAATATTCTTTATTTTTTATTAATAATAACTTGATAATAAATATAACCAGACACAAACAATAATTATTATAGCTTTTAACTTTAATTGAGATACATTGAGATGGAGGTTAAGTTAGGTTAAGTTAAGTTAGGTTAAGTTGAGTAAGATTAAGTTAAGTTAGGTTGAGTTAGGTTAAGTTGAGTTAGGTTAAGTTGAGTTAGGTTAAGTTGAGTTAGATTAAGTTAAGTTAGGTTAAGTTGAGTTAGATTAAGTTAGGTTAGGGTAAGTTGAGTTATGTTAAGTTAAGGTGAGTTAGGTAAAGCCAAGTTAGGTTTAGTTAGGATAGGTAAAGTTAGATTTGGTTGTTAGGTTAGGCTAAGTTAGGTTAAATTAAGTCATTTTATGTTAGATTAAGCCAAATTTGCTTAAGTTAGGCTAAGTTAGGTTAAAGTAGGTTAAGTTAATGTTGTCACAGTTATGGTGGCTCAGGTTGGTTCCTCCCCCTCACCCCGCCCCCCTCCCATAGATACCCTGGTCATGCCCCATCCAGGTCGTTGATGGTCGTACAGTAGCTTGTCATGTCGTTAATGGTCGTACAGTGGCTTGTCATGTCGTTAATGGTCGTACAGTGGCCTGTCATGTCGTTAATAGTCGTACAGTGGCTTGTCATGTCGTTAATGGTCGTACAGTGGCTTGTCATGTCGTTAATGGTCGTACAGTGGTCTGTCATGTTGTTTAATGGTCGTACAGTGGCTTGTCATGTCGTTAATGGTCGTACAGTGGTCTGTCATGTTGTTTAATGGTCGTATAGTGTCCTGTCGTGTTAAGTGGTCGTACAGTGTCCTGCCTTGTTTAATGGCCGTACAGTGTCCTGTCGTGCTAAGTGGTCGTACAGTGGCCTATCATGTCCTTTAGTGGTCGTACAGTCGCCTGTCATGTCATTTAATGTCGTACAATGGTTGTCATGTTGGTAGTGGTCGTACAGTGGCTGTAATGTCGTTAAGTGGTCGTATAGTGGCCTGTAATGTCGTTAAGTGGTCGTACAGTGGCCTGTCATGTCATTTAGCTGTCCTTCTTGGCTCTGGACCATCGTTTTGACAGTAGTCTGGGACAGACCATTTCATTCCATTCTGGACCACTATCACAACGGTGGTCTGGAGGCGGACCACCATTTCGGTCCATGGTTGTGGTCCAGGTCTCCAGGACCATTATCATGGCTGTGGTCCAAGACCATCGTAACTGTCTGTGACTTGATTGGGTCTTGTTATGGTGACTCACCTGGTACTTGGGCCAAGAGCCTTTGCTGGAGCCAGTGTGGGGGGAGTGGGCGGGGGTGTGGGGTTGAGGTGGGGGTTGGCAGGGTTTTTATAAAGCAATAAATAACAGTGTGGCGGGAGTTTTGAGCCAACAGCCACGACAACAGTAACTGGGTTACTGTTAGGTGCTCTTGCGCGCGTCGAGGACGCAGCGCGCACGCACACAGAACCACCGACAACGGTTATGAAGAGGCGCGTCGTGGAACTACCTTCCAGAGGGACGACTGGACGATGACGACGATGTGACTGGCTGGCTGGTTAGACTGGCCGGTTGATGACTGGCTGGCTGGTTAGACTGGCCGGTTGATGACTGGCTGACTGGTTAGACTGGCCGGTTGATGACTGGCTGACTGGTTAGACTGGCCGGTTGATGACTGGCTGACTGATTAGACTGGCCGGTTGATGACTGGCTGACTGGTTAGACTGGCCGGTTGATGACTGGCTGGCTGGTTAGACTGGCCGGTTGATGACTGTTTCTTCCAGGAGTCGAACCTCGTGTTAATGTTAGTTTTAGCGCCAGTTGTCGTCTCCCTCTACGTACAGGTTTACCGAATCATTTCCACCATTTCCTCTGTGGGTACATAGTGGTGACAAAGGCGCCGCAATTGTGTACGTTTCACACTTGTCATTTTTGGGTCACTTTTCTGCTGTTTAACATGACTGTCCTTAAAAGGCACCTAAGTTTCCCAGTCTTGTAATATCATGTTTATTTGTCCAGTATAATCCAGCTTAACAAATCTTTGATGACAATTGTTGTTGTAGAGCGAAGCTCAGACCTCTACAACAACAATTGTTGTTGTAGAGCGAAGCTCAGACCTCTACAACAATTGTTGTTGTAGAGCGAAGCTCAGACCTCTACAACAATTGTTGTTGTAGAGCGAAGCTCAGACCTCTACAACAATTGTTGTTGTAGAGGTCTGAGCTTCGCTCTACAACAACAATTGTCATCAAAGATTTGTTAAGTTCTACCATGAATTAAGATCCTGGAGTTCACTTTACCAAACACACAAATGTGATAGTAATTATGGACAAGCTGGATTAAAGGGGAAAACTGAACATGTTATTAGGAGACAGGGATACTTACGTGCCCCTTAAGGTCACAGTTAAGATGAGGGTAATTAGCACTGATACCCCTTGGGAGGTAAGGTGGAAGTAGGTATACCTTGTATATGCGGTGGGGTATATACCGACGGTGGTGTATAACTTGTATGGGTTATTGGAGATGTGTATGTTTGTTGATCTGAAGATAGTTCCATGACGTCTGTCTGTTCGTTGAAGGAGAGGTGCCCGGTGAGGCACTCCTTGTCTTACTCTAAACAATGCCCCTACCTGCTTGGTGGGTAGGTCATGCCCTGGGTGAGCACAAGTTGGCACCCACACTGCCCAGCTGGTACCCAGTGCCAATGCCACCTGCTGGCCTGGTGGTGTGAGATGCCCCCCTGTTGTACCCTGTGAGAGTGGGTAACCGTGCCAGGGGTCCAGTAGTACCCTGTGGCATAGCTGCAGAGGGTGCCACTGGTGGTACAGAGGAAACTTGATGGGGTACTATGGCACTGAGCACATCACTGTGCAGTGTAGAGGCAGTGAGCAGTGCACAGGAATGGGGCCATTAGGCTCACGAGACCGAACTAACCGAGACCGAGGCCGTGACTCTGGTCTCACTTACGTCCATGTCGGTCTCAATGCGTCCTTCATTGTCAGTCTTTTGGCTGTGGGCATCCGTCCGTTCTTCGGCAGTCTTGCGGCCGTGGGCATCCGTCCGTTCTTCGGCAGTCTTGCGGCCGTGGGCATCCGTCCGTTCTTCAGTGGTCTTGGGGTTGCGGGGGTCGACAGTCAGCGAGATGTCAGAGAACGCCGGGTAGCCGATGGTGGGCTCCCAGTCGCTCTCCTTAACGACGTCGCTGGTGTCGCCGCTGTCGTCCTTCCTGACGGCGACGTAGCTGGAGGTGCTGGAAGTTGGCACTGCCACCTCTGAGGTCTTCAACGACTCTGAGTGAGCTGGCACTACACTCACGACACTGCCAGAGTGGGAAGTGCCAGCAGTGTACAGGTCACTGTTGTCCTTAATAATGTCTTCCCCCTTCGGTGCTCCGTATGCTGATAGAGAACTGGACTGAGAACCACTGTGTGATGACTGGGAACCACTGTGTGATGACTGAGAACCACTGTGTGATGACTGAGAACCACTGTGTGATGACTGAGAACCACTGTGTGATGACTGATGACTGGGTGGAGCGCCATATAGTGCCTGGGGAGCAGGAAGTGGACCATAGTTACTTGGAGGAACTATTGGTGCCTTGCTGGGTTGCTGGTACACATGTACTGGAGGTCGAACTCCCTGGTATATGATGATCGGAGGCTTGTGGAATGCCTTTGGAGCCGGGAGGTACGTTGGTTCCTCTGGAGCCTTGGGTGGAGGTCCGTATGTCTGTTTGACCTTCACAGGGTTACCATAGATGGGTCTTGGTACTTTGGGACCGTAGCTTGGTCGAGCCTTTGTGGGTGCCTTTGATGGAGGTCCGTAGGATGGTGGAGATGCCTTTGGAGGTCCGTAGGATGGAGGAGGAGCCTTTGGCTTTCCATAGGATGGTGCAGGAGCCTTTGGAGGTCCATATGATGGAGGAGCCTTTGGAGGTCCATAGGATGGAGGAGGAGCCTTTGGAGGTCCATAGGATGGAGTAGGAGCCTTTGGAGGTCCATAGGATGGAGGAGGAGCCTTTGGAGGTCCATAGGATGGAGGAGGAGCCTTTGGAGGTCCATAGGATGGAGAAGGAGCCTTTGGAGGTCCATATGATGGAGGAGCCTTTGGAGGTCCATAGGATGGAGGAGGAGCCTTTGGAGGTCCATAGGATGGAGTAGGAGCCTTTGGAGGTCCATAGGATGGAGGAGGAGCCTTTGGAGGTCCATATGATGGAGAAGGAGCCTTTGGAGGTCCATAGGATGGAGAAGGAGCCTTTGGAGGTCCATAGGATGGAGAAGGAGCCTTTGGTGGAGGAGGAGGAGCTACCGGTGAAGACCCGAGACCATAAATTGGTCTTGGGACCTTAATGGAGGCCTTTGGAGGGGTCTTGGCTGGACCATAAGACCTGGGTGGCAGGTCATAGCTGGCTTGTGGCACGGCAGGGGCGGCATACTGGCCCTGGGTGGCATAATGACCCTGGCTGTGGGCGGCAGCAGTGACCTGATACACGGGTGGCTGCTGATACACATGAATGGGCGGGTGGCCGGCGTAGATGATGTGTGGGGCGGGGGTCCCCTTGGTAGGGGCGGCCACTGGAGGACCATAAGTGGGCGGTGGAGGGATATAAGTGGGTGGTGAAGGGCCATAGTTCTTGGACTTCGTGGGCGTGAGGCCATAATTTGGTACACTGGCCTTGAGTGGGCCATGATCTTCCTTTGGAGAATTGGGTGGCGGGCTATAGCTCTTAGTAGCCTTGGATGGTGGGTTATAGGAGGGTTTGGGGGCATTAGAGAGGGCATATTGGGGCTGGGGGGCTGAGATGATCACGGGGCTAGGGGCTGGGGGCATTAATGTATATGGGACCACTGTGAGATGGGGGACCATACTGGGAACTGTCAATCTTAGGAGGAGCTTTTGGTGGACCATAGTTGGGACTGGAAGGTTTTGGTGGACCATAGTTGGGACTGGAGGCTTTTGGTGGACCATAGTTTGGACTAGAAGGTTTTGGTGGATTGTAGTTGGGACTGGAGGCTTTTGGTGGACCATAGTTTGGACTGGAAAGTTTTGGTGGACCATGGTTGGGACTAGAAGGTTTTGGTGGACGATAGGTAGGACTGGAGGCTTTTGGTGGACCATAGGTAGGACTGGAGGCTTTTGGTGGACCATAGCTTGGACCAGATACTTTCGGAGCACCATAGCTGGTGCTGGAGGCTTTTGGTGGACCATAGCCTGGACCAAGGTCCTTAGGGGGCCCATAGCTTTGACTAGAGGCTTTCGGTGGACCGTAGCCCGGACCGGGGTCCTTGGGTGGCCCATAGCCTGGACTAGGAGCCTTGGGTGGAGCATAGGAAAGCTTGGGTGGCGGTCCATAGGCAGGTTTGGGCGGGTGGAGAGAGGCGTGAGTGGGCGGAGCGGGCGTATGGACCACATGGACCGGAGGAGAGTTATCTGACTGGTAGATAAGGACCGGTAGTTCGTGGTGAGGCAGGGGCACGTACTTCACTGACTGGGCTTTCACTGTACCCTTGCTGCCATACCCACCGACCTGAAACAAAGTCACTGTCAGTCTAACAGTCATAGTATAAGGTTAATCAGTCACTACAACAGTCATTATACACTGTATAAGACCCCTCAGTCACCTCAACACGATCTCCCTTCAGCTACTTCAACATAGTCAGTCTCCACAACAGTCGCCAAACATACGTAAGTTACAATGAAAATTTACACTAGTTAGGGCTGATACATTCTCTGTTTTCTCTAATGCCTTCCAAGATGGCGTCGTAAGCTTACAATATTTTGGTTAGGTATATATTTAGATTTATTTTGCAAATTAGGCCATTTTTTCGGTATATCACATTATCATTTCATTATCGTGGAAGCTCTAAACACGTATGTTTCTTGGATATTACACTGGATTGACTAGGAAAGTGTTAAATGTGTTTGAACTGGGGGCTCGAAGTTGGTAGTGTAAGCCTATGCAGTGCCTTGTAATAGGTAATATCTTTGTGTAAGGCATAGGCCTAAGGCTTGTCTTTTTATGTTGATAGAATGGTCAACCAGGCTGTTAGTGACAAGCACTCACACAATATTAGTGACATCTGTTGTTCCAGTTCTAATACCTCTCCATTGTCTGTCGTGACACTTGCTTATTATTTAAGGGTAATTAATATAGACCTAAGAGGCCTGGGAATAGAGACCTGGGGAGTATAAGACTTACTGTAGGCCTAGGAGACCTGAGGCTGGAGGCCTAGGAGACCTGAGGCTGGAGGCCTAGGAGACCTGAGGCTGGAGGCCTAGGAGTAAGACTAGGCCTAGGAGGTTTGGAACTGGAGGCATAGCGGATATGACTTACCATAGACCTAGAAAGCCTGGGATCAGAGACTTAGAAGACCTGGAACTGGAGGCCTATGGGGTGTAAGACTATAGTAGGTCTAGAATTGAAGGTCTAAAGGGTGTAATACTTATTATATTCCTAGGAGGCATAGAGGACATGATACTGTAGGCCTAGAGGATGTGATATTTTAGGCCTAGAGGGTGTGATACTTACTGTAAGCTTAGGTTTAATACTGTAGACCTAGAAGGTTTAATATGCAGGTCTAGAGTATATAATAATATTTAATGAAAATAAGATACCAGTTATACTAAGCAAATTTCCTAAATTTGCTTGTAACAGATAAGTGAAATGTAGATATAAATCCAAATGTACAATTGTTAACCCTTTTGGGGCCTAGTGCCTAGGCCTTTTGTGTATCCATATGCTCTTGCGCTACCGTCCACAGGATGGATATGGAGTGCACAATAAACTTGCCACTTCGGTGGCAAAATCTAATATTGTAGGCCTAGAGAGTGTGATACTGTTGGCCTGGGACTGGAAGCCTAGAGGACATAATATTTAATGTAGGCCTAGAGGTTGTAATATGTACTGTTGGCCTAGTGTAATACTGTATGCCTAAGAGGCCTGGGACTGGAGGCCTAGAGGGTGTAATATGTCCTGTAGGCCTATAATGTAATACTTACTGTAGGCCTAGGAGGCCTGGGAAAGTGGATGATGGGAGGCTTCTCATCAGAGTAGACAATAGGCCCAGCGTACTCCACAGCGGGCCTATACGACCTCTGCTGTGCCTCCACCTGGGCTCCAGAGTACTGAGGTGGGAGTGGGTAGTGTGACCAAGCCACACTACATACCCACGCCCACACCACCCATGATAACACCTGCAATGATAATAATAATTGTAATAACAATAATAATAGTGAAGTGGTGATGTGCATGATTTGGAGCGTATATGTAAATGGGCAGGTGTGTGTGTGTGTGTGTACGTAGGTCGTGGGGCGCCTTCAGAAAAAGGACGCCATAATTATTGCATATATAGAGAGAGAACCTTCATGGTACACATAACTGTGATAAAACACCTCAATTACAGGGAACGCTTAAAGTTCCTCAACTTGTATTCCCTGGAATGCAGGCGGGAGAGATACATGATTATATACAGTTGGAAAATCCTAGAGGGATTAGTACCTGTGACATGCAAAAAGTATGTTACAATTTATTCGGCATATATCACGCTCCCATATAGGCTGCCTCCCAACCAGCGAACCAGGTGCTAAGGGTTTAACGATTGTTGCGCCCCTTGAACTGGGCCTCAATGTATATAATGTATATTTCAATTTTCTATAATTTTATATTGCGAATATTCTCGATTATAGCTAAATCGTTAATATTTTGCTTTATATTATTATTAGATTATTATTTAACTTAGCTATATATATTAGGTAGGATATTATATTTTGTTGTGCTCGAGAGTGTGTAGTAACTGCCTTGGTGTTGGCAAACGACTGTTAGGCTGCCGGCGTCTCGTTGCGGAGGGGAGTCAGTCTCTGGACACACCTGAGCTGGGTGGTTGTTCCTCTTGCGTCTCTCTCTCTGGCCTGCTGCCCTCGTCGAGTCAACTCCTCACTCTTGTTGTTCTCGACATTAGACTCTGTTGGGTAGAGTATGTATTTGTTGGTGAGGCGAATCATACTTCTCAGAACTCTGTGTAACTCTGTTCACAGAGAATAGACTAGACAGTGATTGTTCGACGTTGTTCTGGGTTGTGTGTCACTTTGACACTCTTTGATAACTCAGGTCTCAAGCTCTAGCTATGGACCTACTTCGATAAGGCATCTGTGCACCGCCACAGTTTGGGATTGTTTATGCTGAACCTAGTTTCAGTAGAAAGGGAGTTTTGGGACTGTTTTGGAGGATCTACTGATGGTCCCCAGTTAGGGTCGATTTTATATCTCCTTGTTCCTGATGCTGTGTTGCTGTTGCCTGTTATAGTGCTGTTATGCGAAGTGGTCATTTTACTGTACAATCCCGCTGTTCAGATTGTAAGTTTAGTACAGCTAGCTTATGAGAAGTTGTTCTGTCGTACACTGGTTGAGTCGAGTCTTAGTTACCGGGAGCACACTCGTACACACATTTATTATTATTTGTATATATTATTGTTATTAGTGACACTGTACCTGATGGTACCTCTGAGTCTTTTATATATATATGTGCCCTCAGCACAGACTTATTGTATATGAGAGCAGTGTAGGAGCTACCCTCCTAAGTATCCTATTTGATATCTTAATTAATATCTTTATATTAGATTTACTTTGCTACCCTAGATTTTCTCACTTTGTTAATAAATCTTTTAAATCATTTACTTTGGTTAGTACCCTATCAGTTGAAATCCCCTTAATCTATATAATATGTCGGATAACTGAACCAGGATACTGACTTTGTTGCAAAAGCCCAGTAACAGGCTGGATGCTAGAAGGGCTTTCCTTTCTAGTGTTCACTGGAGATATCTATTGTAAATAGATATCGTGTCATTTTGTAACAACGATCAATAGGGTACCCATCATTAAATCATTACCTTGGTTCATTGACCAATCACAGGCAAGTCCACCAAAGCTGAAGCAACGTGGGTCACTTGTGGTAAGCACTGGCAGACTTGCCTAGCTGCTGGTTGAGTACAGTGCTCTCTCTCTGGCTTCTGCTTTGCCATCTGTCACCGTGGTGTACACTTATTCTATATGTACATAGTGTACATGTTTGTATATAGTGGATGAAGGTAAAACATACATTATAGTCTACTGGTGAGTTTGTTTGCTACCATTACGACCAGGTCTCACATGCCATTCATTACCTGTGTTCATAACAGTACCAAACTTGCACACGAGAGTCACTCCCTACGAAAGCAAAAGACTCGGCAGACGATGTAACATTCCCCCAATGAAAAGCAGGGGTACCACTAGCACGATAAGAGACAACACAATAGGTATCAGGGGCCCAAGACTGTTCAACTGCCTCCCAGCGTACATAAGGGGGATTACCAATAGGCACCTAAAGTCAGTACCTGACCAGCCAGGCTGTGGTTCGTTCGTCAGTTTGCGTGCGGCCAGCAGTAACAGCCTGGTTGATCAGACGATGATCCACCATGAGGCCTGGTCACAGACCTGGCCGCGGAGGCGTTGACCCCCGAAACCTTCTTCAGGTAAACTCCAGGTATACTCCGTATATCTTCGTTTATACCTGTTTCCCCAGTACCAGGGCCCCAGTCCCCCAGCACCAGGACCCAGGTCCCTCAGGACCAGGACCCCGGTCCCCCAGCACCAGGACCCAGGTCCACCAGCACCAGGATCCCGGTCCCACAGCACCAGGACCCCGGTCCCCCAGCCCCAGGACCCTGGTCCCCAAGCACCAGGATCCAGGTCCCCCAGCACCAGGACACCGGTCCCCCAGCACCAGGACTCAGGTCACCCAGCACCAGGACCCAGGTCCCCAGCACCAGGACCCTGGTCCCCCAGCACCAGGACCCCGGTACCCCAGCACCAGGACCCCGGTCCCCCAGCACCAGGACACTGGTCCCCCAGCACCAGGACCCCGGTCTCCCAGCACCAGGACCCAGGTCCGCCAGCACCAGGACACCGGTCCCTCAGCACCAGGACATAGGTCCCTCAGCACCAGGACACCGGTCCCTCAGCACCAGAACCCCGGTCCCCCAGTACCAGGACCCAGGTCCCCCAGCACCAGGACACCGGTCCCCCAGCACCAGGACCCAGGTCCCCCAGCACCAGGACAACGGTCACCCAGCACCAGGACCCAGGTCCCCCAGCACCAGGAAACCGGTCCCCCAGCACCAGAACCCCAGTCCCCCAGCACCAGGACCCAGGTCCCCCAGCACCAGGACCCAGGTCCCCCAGCACCAGGACCCCGGTCCTCCAGCACCAGGACTCAGGTCCCCCAGCACCAGGACCCAGGTCCCCCAGTACCAGGATCTCGGTCCCCCAGCACCAGAACCAAGGTCCCCTAGTACCAGGACCCTTGTCCCCAGTACCAGGACCCCGGTCCCCAGCACTAGGACCCCGGTTCCCAGCACCAGGACCCAGGTCCCCCAGCACACAGGACACCGGTCCCCCAGCACCAGGACCCAGGTCCCCCAGCACCAGGACCCAGGTCCCCCAGCACCAGGACCCCGGTCCCCCAGCACCAGGACCCTGGTCCCTGCCACCAGGATCCAGGTCCCCCAGCACCAGGACACCGGTCCCCCAGCACCAGGACTCAGGTCACCCAGTACCAGGACCCAGGTCCCCAGCACCAGGACCCCGGTCCCCCAGCACCAGGACCCAGGTCCCCCAGCACCAGGACCCCGGTCCCCCAGCACCAGGACACTGGTCAACCAGCACCAGGACCCAGGTCCCTCAGCACCAGGACACCGGTCCTCACCACCAGAACCCCAGTCCCCCAGTACCAGGACCCAGGTCCCCCAGCACCCGGACACCGGTCCCCCAGCACCAGGACCCCGGTCCCCCAGCACCAGGACACCGGTCCCCCAGCACCAGGACCCAGGTCCCCCAGCACCAGGACACCGGTCCCCCAGCACCAGAACCCCAGTCCCCCAGCACCAGGACCCAGGTTCCCCAGCACCAGGACACCGGTCCCCCAGCACCAGGACCCAGGTCCCCCAGCACCAGGACCCAGGTCCCCCAGCACCAGGACCCCGGTCCCCCAGCACCAGGACTCAGGTCCCCCAGTACAAGGACCAAGGTCCCCCAGTACCAGGACCTTGGTCCCCCAGTACCAGGACCCCGGTCCCCCAGCACTAGGACCCCGGTCCCCCAGCACCAGGACCCCGGTCCCCCAGCACCAGGACTCAGGTCTTCCAGCAACAGGACCCAGGTCCCCCAGCACCAGGATCTCGGTCCCCCAGCACCAGGACCCAGGTTCCCCAGCACCAGGACCCAGGTTCCCCAGCACCAGGACAGTGGTCTCCCAGCACCAGGACAGTGGTCTCCCAGCACCAGGACCCCGGTCCCCCAGCACCAGGACCCAGGTCCCCCAG
>WNWK01006904.1:0-60000 GCA_009830355.1 Cherax destructor | reverse complement strand
CAGCCATAGAGTTGTCAGGAAGTGGAACAATCTGGAGAGTGATGTAGTGGAGGCAGGATCCATACATAGCTTTAAAAAGAGGTATGGCAAAGCTCATAGAAGAGGGAGAGAGAGAACCTAGTAGCGACCAGCGAAGAGGCGGAGCCAGGAGCTATGAACCAACAGCTGCAACCACAAACAGGTGAGCACCGACACACAAACACTGTTCTTGGGTTCGCAGAAAGAATTATAAATAACAAAAGTCCTCAGGTTGTTCTTCAACTCTATATATCCTTGGTCAGGTCTCATCTATTCTTGGTCAGGTCTCATCTATCCTTGGTCAGGTCTCATCTATCCTTGGTCAGGTCTCATCTATTCTTGGTCAGGTCTCATCTATCCTTGGTCAGGTCTCATCTATCCTTGGTCAGGTCTCATCTATTCTTGGTCAGGTCTCATCTATTCTTGGTCAGGTCTCATCTATCCTTGGTCAGGTCTCATCTATTCTTGGTCAGGTCTCATCTATCCTTGGTCAGGTCTCATCTATCCTTGGTCAGGTCTCATCTATCCTTGGTCAGGTCTCATCTATCCTTGGTCAGGTCTCATCTATTCTTGGTCAGGTCTCATCTATCCTTGGTCAGGTCTCATCTATCCTTGGTCAGGTCTCATCTATTCTTGGTCAGGTCTCATCTATTCTTGGTCAGGTCTCATCTATCCTTGGTCAGGTCTCATCTATCCTTGGTCAGGTCTCATCTATCCTTGGTCAGGTCTCATCTATCCTTGGTCAGGTCTCATCTATTCTTGGTCAGGTCTCATCTATCCTTGGTCAGGTCTCATCTATCCTTGGTCAGGTCTCATCTATTCTTGGTCAGGTCTCATCTATTCTTGGTCAGGTCTCATCTATCCTTGGTCAGGTCTCATCTATCCTTGGTCAGGTCTCATCTATTCTTGGTCAGGTCTCATCTATTCTTGGTCAGGTCTCATCTATCCTTGGTCAGGTCTCATCTATCCTTGGTCAGGTCTCATCTATCCTTGGTCAGGTCTCATCTATTCTTGGTCAGGTCTCATCTATCCTTGGTCAGGTCTCATCTATCCTTGGTCAGGTCTCATCTATTCTTGGTCAGGTCTCATCTATTCTTGGTCAGGTCTCATCTATCCTTGGTCAGGTCTCATCTATTCTTGGTCAGGTCTCATCTATTCTTGGTCAGGTCTCATCTATTCTTGGTCAGGTCTCATCTATTCTTGGTCAGGTCTCATCTATCCTTGGTCAGGTCTCATCTATCCTTGGTCAGGTCTCATCTATTCTTGGTCAGGTCTCATCTATTCTTGATCAGGTCTCATCTATTCTTGGTCAGGTCTCATCTATTCTTGGTCAGGTCTCATCTATTCTTGGTCAGGTCTCATCTATCCTTGGTCAGGTCTCATCTATTCTTGGTCAGGTCTCATCTATTCTTGGTCAGGTCTCATCTATTCTTGGTCAGGTCTCATCTATTCTTGGTCAGGTCTCATCTATTCTTGGTCAGGTCTCATCTAGATTATGCGGCACAGTTCTGGTCACCGTATTACAGAATGGATATAAATGCTCTGGAAAACGTACAAAGGAGGATGACTAAGTTGATCCCATGTATCAGAAATCTTGCCTATGAGGACAGACCGAGGCCCTGAATCTCCGTAAAATCTGGAAGGGGGGGGGATGTGATTGAGGTGTATAAATGGAAAATAGGAATAAATAAAGGGGATGTAAATAAGATGCTAAAAGTATTTAGCCAAGACAGGACTCACAGCAATGGTTTTAAGTTAACATGAGAACATAAGAATGAAGGAATATTACAGGACGCCTATTGGCCCATACTAGGCAGGTCCTTCTCAAACCAAAACCCACTTAAATCGGAAAAAAATAGATTAAGAACAGATATAAGAAAGCAGAGGCTTGGTAATAGAGTTACATCTAAACCAAAGTACAAACCACAGCCTGGCTGGTCAGGTACTGACTTTATGTCTGTCCAGCTCCTTCTTGAAGACAACCAGGGGTCTTGAAGACAACCAGGGGTCTTGAAGACAACCAGGGGTCTATTGGTAATCCCCCTTATGTATGATGGGAGGCAGTTAAACAGTCTTGGTCCCCTGACACTTATTGTGTTGTCTCTCAGTGTATTCGTGGCGCCCCTGCTTTTCATTGGGGGAATGTTGCATCTTCTGATGAGTCTTTTGCTTTCACAGGGAGTGATTTTCATGTGCAAATTTAGGACTAGTCCCTCTAGGATTTTCCAAGTGTATATTATCATATATCTCTCCTGCCTGCATTCCAGGGAATACAGATCAAGGGCCTTCAACTGTTCCCAGTAATTTAGGTGCTTTATCGTACTTATATGTGCCGTGAAAGTTCTCTGTACATTCTCCAGGTCAGCAATGTCGCCAGCCTTGAAGGGGGCTGTTAGTGTACAGCAATATTCCAGCCTAGAGAGAACAAGCGATTTGAAGACAATCATCATGGGCTTGACATCCTTAGTTTTGAAGGTTCTCATTATCCATCCTATCATTTTTCTAGCAGATGTGGTAGATACATTGTTGTGATCTTCGAAAGTGAGATCCTCTGACATTATCACTCCCAGGTCCTTCACATTAGTTTCTCGCTCTATTGTGTGGTTGGAATTTGTTTTATACTCTGATGTTGTTTTAATTTCCTTAAGTTTTCCATATCTGACTAGATGAAATTCCTCACCATTGAACTTCATATTGTTTTCTGCAGCCCATTTAAAGACTTGCAGTGTCTTCGATGGCTGAACCTGCCTAGCTTGGGCCAGTAGGCCTGCAACAGTGCTCTTTATTATGTTCTCTCTCAACCTGGCTAACATAGGCCTACTGGGTAATTAAAGCCAGGTAGGCAGGAGGCCAGGTAGGCAGGAGGCCAGGTAGGCAGGAGGCCGGGTAGGCAGGAGGCCACGTAGGCAGGAGGCCTGGTAGGCAGGATGCCGGGTAGGCAGGAGGCCAGGTAGGCAGGAGGCCAGGTAGGCAGGAGGCCGGGTAGGCAGGAGGCCAGGTAGGCAGGAGGCCGGGTAGGCAGGAGGCCAGGTAGGCAGGAGGCCGGGTAAGCAGGAGGACAGGTAGGCAGGAGGCCGGGTAGGCAGGAGGCCAGGTAGGCAGGAGGCCAGGTAGGCAGGAGGCCAGGTAGGCAGGAGGCCGGGTAGGCAGGAGGCCAGGTAGGCACAAGGCCGGGTAGGCAGGAGGCCGGGTAGGCAGGAGGCCAGGTAGGCAGGAGGCCAGATAGGCAGGAGGCCAGGTAGGCAGGAGAATAACTGGCAATATCTTACCCAAACTTCTGAATGTGTGTGTGCATGCGTGTGTGTGTGTGTGTGTGTGTGTGTGTGTGTGTGTGTGTGTGTGTGTGTGTGTGTGTGTGTTAAAGGTAACGTACACCGTCTGTTCTTGTTCGTGATAAAGACCCAGGTGTTTTCATGAGGTCCTGACCACTGAGGTGCTTCAAGCACTTCTGTGTACAGTTATGTGTTGGGTGTGTGTGTGTTTGTGTACTCACCTAGTTGTGGTTGCAGGGGTCGTGTCACAGCTCCTGGCCCCGCCTCTTCACTAGCCGCTACTCAGTCATTCTTCCTGCGCCATGAGCTTTATCATACCTCTTCTTAAAGCTATGTATGGATCCTGCCTCCACTACATCACTTCCCAGACAATTCCACTTCCTGACCACTCTGTGACTGAAGAAATACTTCCTAACATCCCTGTGATTCATCTGACTCTTCAACTTCCAACTTGTCAATTCCTCTCAGTATTTTATATGTTGTTATCATGTCCCCCCTATCTCTCCTGTCCTCCAGTGTCGTCAGGTTGATTTCCCTTAACCTCTCCTCGTAGGACATACTCCTTAGCTCCGGGACTAGTCTTGTTGCAAACCTTTGCACTTTCTCTAATTTCCTTACATGTTTGGCTAGATGTGGGTTCCAAACTGGTGCTGCATACTCCAGTATGGGACTAACGTACACAGTGTACAGGGTTCTGAACGATTCCTTATTAAGATGTCGGAATGCTGTTCTTAGGTTTGCTAGGCGCAATTATACTGCAGCAGTCATTTGGTTGATGTACTCACCTAATTGTGGTTGCAGGGGTCGAGACTCAGCTCCTGGCCCCGCCTCTTCGCTGTCCGCTACTGGGTCTCTGCTCTCCCTGCTCCATGAGCTTTATCATACCTCGTCTTAAAACTATGTATGGTTCCTGCCTCCACTATATCTTTCTCTAGACTATTCCACTTCCTGACTACTCTGTGGCCGAAGAAATGCTTCCTAACATCCCTTTGATTCATCTGAGTCTTCAGCTTCCAGTTGTGTCCCCTTGTTTCTGTGTTCCCTCTCTGGAACATCCTGTCTCTGTCTACCTTGTCGATTCCCCGCAGTATTTTGTATGTCGTTATCATGTCTCCTCTGACCCTTCTTTCCTCCAGTGTTGTTAGTCCTATTTCCCTCAACCTTTTCTCATAGGACAGACCCCTGAGTTGTGGAACTAACCTTGTCGCAAACCTTTGCACTTTCTCTAGTTTCTTTACGTGCTTGACCAGGTGTAGGTTCCAGACTGGTGCTGCATATTCTAGTATGGGCCTGACGTACACGGTGTACAGTGTCTTAAACGAGTCCTTGTTAAGGTAACGGAACGCTAATCTTAGGTTTGCCAGTCGCCCATATGCTGCCGCAGTTATCTGGTTGATGTGTGCCTCCGGAGACGTGCTTGGCGTTATACTCACCCCAAGGTCTTTCTCCTTTGCCGAGGTTTGTAGCCTTTGCCTGCCTAGCCTGTACTCTGTCAGCGGTCTTCTTTGCCCTTCTCCGATCTTCATGACTTTGCATTTGGTGGGATTGAATTCGAGAAGCCAGTTGCTAGACCAGATGTCAAGCTTGTCCAGGTCTGTTTGAAGTTCTGCTTGGTCCTCTTCCGATGTGATTCTCCTCATTAATTTCACATCATCTGCGAACAGAGACACTTCTGAGTCTATCCCATCCATCATGTCATTTACATATACCAAGAATAACACTGGTCCTAGGACTGACCCCTGCGGTACGCCGCTCGTCACAGGCGCCCACTGTGATACCTCATCACGCACCATGACCCGTTGTTGCCTCCATGTGAGGTATTCCCTGATCCATTCCAGTGCACTTCCTGTTATACATGCTTGTTCTTCCAACTTCTTTACTAATCTCATGTGAGGAACTGTGTCGAAGGCCTTCCTGCAGTCCAGGAAAATGCAATCAGCCCACTCTTCTCTCTCTTGCCTTACCTCTGTTACTTTATCATAGAACTCTAGGAGGTTTGTTACACAGGATTTGCCTTCCCGGAATCCGTGCTGTCTGGTGTTTATTATCCTGTTCAGCTCGAGGTGTTCCACCATTCTTTTCCTGATGATTTTCTCCAGGACTTTGCACACTATACATGTAAGTGACACCGGTTTATAGTTTAGTGCCTCTTTTCTGTCTCCTTTTTTAAAGAAGGGGACTACGTTGGCCTTCTTCCATACCTCAGGTATCTGCCCATTTTCAAGGGATGTGTTGAATATTATGGTAAGTGGCACATTCAGTACCTCAGCTCCTTCCCGAAGAACCCACGGGGAGATATTGTCCAGACCCATCGCCTTTGAGGTATCAAGGTCACTGAGTAACTGCTTCACCTCCTCCTCAGTTGTGTGTATGCCCTCTAGCACTTGATACATCCCTTGTTGGTGACGCACCCCGTCCTGTCTACCCAGCTGCCTTCCTTCCTCCACTGTGAATACTTCCTTAAACCTCAAGCTGAGCTCCTCACATACCTCTTGATCGTTACTTGTGAGTTTCCCATCTTCTCTCCTCAGCCTTATCACCTGGTCTTTAACTGTTGTCTTCCTTCTGATGTGACTGTACATCAGTTTCGGGTCGGACTTAACTTTCGATGCTATGTCGTTTTCGTACTGTTTCTGGGCCTCCCTCCGTACTTGTGCATACTCGTTTCTAGCTCTTCTACTACTCTCTTTGTTTACTTGGGTTCTTTGCCTTCTGTACCTTTTCCATTCTCTGACACTCTGAGTCTTTCCCTCCCTGCACCTTTGTATGCCTCAGGAAATGTGCCTGGTGTTATACTCACCCCAAGATCTTTCTCCTTGAGTGAGGTTTGTAGTCTCTGGCCCCCTAGACTGTACTCCATCTGCGGTCTTCTTTGCCCTTCCCCAATCTGCATGACTTTGCACTTGGTGCAGTTGAACTCCAGGAGCCAATTGCTGGACCAGGCCTGCAGCCTGTCCAGATCCCTTTGTAGTGTGTGTGTGTGTGTGTGTGTGTGTGTGTGTGTACTCACCTAATTGTGTGTGTGTGTGTGTGTGTGTGTGTGTGTGTGTGTGTGTGTGTGTGTGTGTGTGTGTGTGGTGTACATGTCGTGTGTAAATGAGTTTAAATCTCTAGAGAATGAGTTGGGTAAGTTGAGTCGTATTTAATGTTTGGTTAATGAGAGAAAGTTAGGTTATGGAGTGTGGATGTGATTTAGAACACACACACACACACACACACACGCATGCACTAAGCTTGACATCTGGTCTAGCAAATGGCTTCTCGAATTCAATCCCACCAAATGCAAAGTCATGAAGATCGGAGAAGGGCAAAGAAGACCGCTGACAGAGTACAGGCTAGGCGGACAAAGGCTACAAACCTCGGAAAAGGAGAAAGACCTTGGGGTGAGTATAACGCCAAGCACGTCTCCGGAGGCACACATCAACCAGATAACTGCGGCAGCATATGGGCGACTGGCAAACCTAAGATTAGCGTTCCGTTACCTTAACAAGGACTCGTTTAAGACACTGTATACCGTGTACGTCAGGTCCATACTAGAATATGCAGCACCAGTCTGGAACCCACACCTGGTCAAGCACATAAAGAAACTAGAGAAAGTGCAAAGGTTTGCGGCAAGGTTAGTTCCACAACTCAGGGATCTGTCCTATGAAGAAAGGCTGAGGGAAATAGGACTAACAACACTGGAGGAAAGAAGGGTCAGAGGAGACATGATAACGACATACAAAATACTGCGAGGAATCGACTAGGTAGACAGTGACAGGATGTTCCAGAGAGGGAACACAGAAACAAGGGGACACAACTGGAAGCTGAAGACTCAGATGAGTCAAAGGGATGTTAGGAAGCATTTCTTCAGCCACAGAGTAGTCAGGAAGTGGAATAGTCTAGAGAAAGACATAGTGGAGGCAGGAACCATACACAGTTTTAAGACGAGGTGTGATAAAGCTCATGGAGCAGGGAGAGCAGATACCCAGTAGCGGGCAGTGCAGAGGCGGGGCCAGGAGCTGAGTCTCGACCCCTGCAACCACAATTAGGTGAGTACTAAGGGGAAGTGTCCTACGAAGAAAGATTAAGGGAAATCGGCCTGACGACACTGGAGGACAGGAGGGTCAGGGAAGACATGATAACGACATACAAATTACTGCGAGGAATTGACACGGTGGACAGAGACAAGATGTTCCAGAGATGGGACACAGACACAAGGGACACAATTGGAAGTTGAAGACTCAGATGAGTCAAAGGGATGTTAGGAAGTATTTCTTCAGCCACTCTGTGATCAGGAAGTGGAATAGTCTAGCAAGTGAAGTAGTGGAGGCAGGAACCATACATAGCTTTAAGAAGAGGTATGATAAAGCTCATGGAGCAGGAAGAGTGACCGAGTAGTGGCCAGTGAAGAGGCTGGACCAGGAGCTGTGAATCGACCCCTTCAACCACAACTAGGTGAGTACACACACACATGGTAATGCATTATTTACGGTGAGCAGTCAGGGTATTTTTCCAGAATGGTTTGTAATATACAGTAGACAGTTATATTACACGGTTTTATTTGGCACGTTTTGGTTACCTGGAGAGTGTTCCGGGGGTCAACGCCCCCGCGGCCCGGTCTGTGACCAGGCCTCATGGTGGATCAGGGTCTCATCAACCAGGCTGTTACTGTTGGCCACACACAAACCGACATACGAACCACTGCCAGCTGGTCAGGTACTGACTTTAGGTGCCTGTTCAGTGCCTTCTTGAAGACAGCCAGGGGTCTATTGGTAATCATCCCTATGTATGCTGGGAGGCAGTTGAACAGTCATGGCCCCCTGACACTTATTGTGTTGTCTCTCAACGTGCTAGTGGCACCCCTGCTTTTCATTGGGGGAATGTTGCATCGTTTGTTGAGTCTTTTGCTTTCATAGGGAGTGATTTTCGTGTGCAAGTTTGGTACTAATCCCTCTAGGATTTTCCAAGTGTATATAATAATGTATCTCTCCCGCCTGCGTTCTAGGGAGTACAGGTTTAGGAACTTCAAGCGTTCCCAGTAATTGAGGTGGTTTATTGCAGTTATGTGTGCCGTGAAGGTTCTCTGCACATTTTCTAGGTAAGTAATTTACCTGCCTTGAAAGGTGCTGTTAGTGTGCAGCAAAATTGCTGCACAATTTTATACAACACTTCGTAAAATTAACTTAATATGGTTCTGTTTGCAGGAGGGGAAAAAATATGGAGTGTCGCCTGTGAGATATTTGTGATAAGTTAGTTAGGAAGGCCTGAAAAAGAGTGTATGTTTAGCACAGGCTGGTTCCACAACTTTAAGTTGCATAATAAGTTACATAATATTAAGTTTTCTGGTGAAAGTGCTTCAGCTGATCATACAGCAGCAAGTAATTTCCCTGCTGAATTTCAGGAACTTATTTCTGAGGGTGGCTATGAGCCACATCAAGTGTTTAATGCTGACGAGACAAGTGTTTTCTGGAAGAAAATGCCAACATGAACTTATATCAGTCAGCAAGAGAAAAGTGCACCGGGCTTCAAGGTTGCAAAGGATTGCTTCACCTTGCTCCTTTGCGGTAATGCATCAGGTGATTTCAAGTGTAAGCCCATGGTTATTTACCGCTCTAAGACTCCTCGTGGTTTGAAAGGTGAGGATAAAAACACCTTACCAGTAATTTGGAGGTCAAAGCAGTCAGCATGGATGACAGAGGAAATATTTATTGACTGGTTTAAGCATCACTTTATTCCTGAAGTCAAGTTTTACCTGCACAGCAAGAACCTTGCATTCAAGGCTCTCTTCATTCTTGATAATTCCCGTACTCATCCACAAGCTTTGCTGGATGTGACCCACATGCAACAGTTGTATTTTTACCTCCAAATACAACATCTCTAATACAACCACTGGACCAGGGAGTTATTAAGTCATTCAAGTGTAACTACACAAAAAAAATTATAAAAAAAACTAGTTGCATCAATGGACTCTGACTCCAACCTGGCAGTACCAACCTGGCAGTACCAACCTGGCAGTACCAACCTGGCAGTACCAACCTGGTAGTACCAACCTGGCAGTACCAACCTGGCAGTACCAACCTGGCAGTACCAACCTGGTAGTACCAACCTGGCAGTACCAACCTGGCAGTACCAACCTGGCAGTACCAACCTGGCAGTACCAACCTGGCAGTACCAACCTGGCAGTACCAACCTGGCAGTACCAACCTGGCAGTACCAACCTGGCAGTACCAACCTGGCAGTACCAACCTGGCAGTACCAACCTGGCAGTACCAACCTGGCAGTACCAACCTGGCAGTACCAACCTGGCAGTACCAACCTGGCAGTACCAACCTGGCAGTACCAACCTGGCAGTACCAACCTGGCAGTACCAACCTGGCAGTACCAACCTGGCAGTACCAACCTGGCAGTACCAACCTGGCAGTACCAACCTGGCAGTACCAACCTGGTAGTACCAACCTGGCAGTACCAACCTGGCAGTACCAACCTGGCAGTACCAACCTGGTAGTACCAACCTGGCAGTACCAACCTGGCAGTACCAACCTGGCAGTACCAACCTGGTAGTACCAACCTGGCAGTACCAACCTGGCAGTACCAAGCTTCTGGAATAAACTTAACATTGCAGATGCCATCAGCTATGCTAGAAGTGCATGGAATGAAGTGCCCCAATCAACATTAAATGCAGGCTGGGGAAGTTATACCTTCTGTAGTTAATTCTTTCACTGGTTTTCCCTTGCTTGAGAGTCAGGTTCAGGAAATTGTTCAGCTGGCAAGAAGATTACCAGGTGATGGTTTTGAAGATATGAATGAAGAAGATGTGAATGAATTCTTACAAGATGATGATGATGAAGACAGGAGTCCAGAGGAAATGTTGGCAGAGTTCGATGCACAGATACAAGGGAGGGAGATAACAGAAGATGTTGAAGAAGAACTGGAAGAAAAACAGCAAAAAAACTAGTGTGAAGGACTTAAGAGTGATTAAGTAAGTTTATTCAGCAGTTACGTGAGCAGTTCCATATTATTGGTAAAGTTGCAGACTTTTCTACTGAAGAGGACCCTGACAAAGCTAGAAGCTGGGCTTTGAAGCGGGGTCTAGACCAGCCGATGATGCCTTACCTACAGCAGTATAATGTACTGCAGGGTAAAAGAGCCCAGAGATCCATTACAAAATTTATGCACACTCCAATACAACCATCAACTTCAGTACCAGAACCTCTACCATCCACTTCTGCCAACAATCAACAACCATCCAGCTCAGTAGGGCCACACCATCCATATCCACTCTTCACAATCATCCACAAACATCATTACCCACAATTTAAGGTAAGAAATACTATTATTTCAATTGCATTTCTAGTCTTAAACAGTAATATATCACGACAATGAACTACAATTACATATTCACTTTTTATTTTTGTAAGATCTGTTGGTCTAAAAAAAATTGTTTGGCTTTTTGGGGGCTTCCAGAAACGTAACCTTATTTTTTCCATAAGTTCTTAAGTTTATCTAACACGGTTTTAGCTAACACAGCGTTTTCAGGAACGTAACTACTGTGTAATATAACGGTCCACTGTACCAGTTCATTACCTTTGTAACTTGCTCAACTATCAAACCTTTGAGTCCCAGTCCCTGGACCCATTATGTACTTCTGTAATCTTTTGACTACCGCCCATCGGAAGGATCGGTATGGGGTGCATAATAAAGATATTAAACTAACTAACTAACCACTGTACCACTGTGAATAAAATACTTTGACATTTCTTGAACATTTCTGAGTGAGTTGTCTCTGAGTTAGTTTAATATCTTTATTATGCACCCCATACCCATGGTGTGGGCGGTAATCAAAAGATTACAGAGGTACATAATGGGTCCAGGGTAATGAACTCACAAGTTACAAAGGTAATGAATTCACAAGTTACAAAGGTAATGAACTCACAAGTTACAAAGGTAATGAACTCACAAGTTACAAAGGTAATGAACTCACAAGTTACACAGGTAATGAACTCACAAGTTACAAAGGTAATGAATCATGTAAGTAAATTTACTTACTTACGTTTACACATGGTTACAATCATAAACAAATTATAAAGCAAAGAGCAATTCACTAGTCTACACCCGTCACAACTGTAATGAGTTATTGGTGCAAATTTTAATTGTTGGGTCACACACACACATACATATACACACACACATATACACACACACATACACATACACACATACACATACACACACATACATACACCTGGTCAAGCACGTAAAGAAACTAGAGAAAGTGCAAAGGTTTGCGACAAGGTTAGTTCCACAACTCAGGGGTCTGTCCTATGAAGAAAGGTTGAGGGAAATAGGACAAACAACACTGGAGGAAAGAAGGGTCAGAGGAGACATGATAACGACATACAAAATACTGCGGGGAATCGACAAGGTAGACAGTGACAGGATGTTCCAGAGAGGGAACACAGAAACAAGGGGACACAACTGGAAGCTGAAGACTCAGATGAGTCAAAGGGATGTTAGGAAGCATTTCTTCAGCCACAGAGTAGTCAGGAAGTGGAATAGTCTAGAGAAAGATATAGTGGAGGCAGGAACCATACATAGTTTTAAGACAAGGTATGATAAAGCTCATGGCGCAGGGAGAGCAGAGACCCAGTAGTGGACAGCGAAGAGGCAGGGCCAGGAGCTGAGTCTTGATCCCTGCAACCACAATTAGGTGAGTACACAATGATGCAGGATGTGACGCACTCCAGTCTCTAATTGTAACTGATTCTCTGTCATCCATAAATGCTCTCAACTCATCAAGTATAACTTGTAGCATGCTTGTGTCAGAAGCCAGGCACAGGTATGGTAGGATTCTGGATAGTAGAGTCAGAGTGCACATGCTGTGGATTCCATCTCACATTGGTCTTCAGATGCATGATAGAACTGATAAATTGGCTAAGTTTTATGCTTTCAAAGAGGGGGTAGATTACAATCTTGGCTTGTCAGTTAGCAGTTTGAGAACAATAATACGAAAAGAACTAGAACTGAATTTTATTGACTTAAGACTCAGGGAGATTGACACCAGTCAGTCCATCTATCATCATTCTATCATGCAGGAGGAGCCACATGTCTATGGTGCATCCAACAAAATAAGCAGACTCTTGGATGTCACTACCGCCCGCCTCCGGCTGGGTTACAAGTATCTTTGGCAGGTTAAATCCCCACCACCAGATGTAGACCAAACAAGATGTAAACTTTGCCAGTTGGATTATTGTCACACCCTGCGTCATTATGTACTGGAGTGCGTCACACCCTGCGTCATTATGTACTGGAGTGCGTCACACCCTGCGTCATTATGTACTGGAGTGCGTCACACCCTGCGTCATTATGTACTGGAGTGCGTCACGCCCTGCGTCATTATGTACTGGAGTGCGTCACACCCTGCGTCATTATGTACTGGAGTGCGTCACGCCCTGCGTCATTATGTACTGGAGTGCGTCACACCCTGCGTCATTATGTACTGGAGTGCGTCACACCCTGCGTCATTATGTACTGGAGTGCGATAAAATTAATGAATTCAGAGACAACTCACTCAGAAATGTTCAAGATATGTCAAAGTATTTTATCCACAGTGGTATATTACAGACCATTCTGGAAAAATACCCTGACTTTGCTCCCTGTAAATAAAGCATTGACACGTGTGTGTGTGTGTGTGTATGTACATGTGTGTATGTGTATGTGTGTATGTATATACATGTATGCGTGTGTATGTGTATATGTATATGTGTGTGTGTGTGACCCAACCATTAAAATTTGCACCAATAACTCATTACAGTTGTGGCTGGGTGTAGACTAATAGATTGCTCATTGCTTTATAATTTGTTCATGAGTGCAACCATGTACAGACGTAAGTAAATTTACTTACATGATTCATTACCTTGTAACTAGTGAATTCATTACCATTGTACCTTGTTCAGCTATCAAAACTTTGGGGCCCAGTCTCTGGACCCTATATATACCTCTGTAATCTGCAAATACCTTTGTAACTTGTCATGATTGTGACCATCTGAGTTCATTACCTTTGTAACTTGCTCAGCTATCAAACTTTGAGGTCCAGTCCCTGGACCCATTATGTACCTCTGTAATCTTTTGACTACCGCCCACAGGATGGGTATGGGCTGCATAATAAAGATATCAAACTAACTAAACTCCAGTTCATAATGACGCAGGGTGTGACAATAGTCCATTTGACAAAGTTTACATTTTGTTTGGTCTACATCTGGTGGTGGTGATTTAACCTGCCAAAGATACTTGTAACCCAGCCGGAGGCGGGCGGTAGTGACATCCAAGAGTCTGCTTATTTTGTTGGATGCACCATAGACATGTGGCTCCTCCTGCATGATAGAATGATGATAGATGGACTGACTGGTGTCAAACTCCCTGAATCTTAAGTCAATAAAATTCAGTTCTAGTTCTTTTCGTATTATTGTTCTCAAACTGCTAACTGACAAGCCAAGATTGTAATCTATCCCCTCTTTGAAAGCATAAAACTTAGCCAATTTATCAGTTCTATCATGCATCTGAAGACCAATGTGAGATGGAATCCACAGCATGTGCACTCTGACTCTACTATCCACAATCCTACCATACCTGTGTCTGGCTTCTGACACAAGCATGCTACAAGTTATACTTGATGAGTTGAGAGCATTTATGGATGACAGAGAATCAGTTACAATTAGAGAGTTAACCTTAGATACATGGACGCATTTGAGTGCAAGGAGTATGGCAAACAGTTCTGTCTGAAGGGTAGAGGCCCAGTTATTGATGCGTGCTCCAATTTCTTTAAGAGAGCCATCACTCTGTATGACAACAGCAGCACTACCAACTGCACCAGTGTATGACAACAGCAGCACTACCAGCTGCACCAGTGTATGACAACAGCAGCACTACCAGCTGCACCAGTGTATGACAACAGCAGCACTACCAGCTGCACCAGTGTATGACAACAGCAGCACTACCAGCTGCACCAGTGTATGACAACAGCAGCACTACCAGCTGCACCAGTGTATGACAACAGCAGCACTACCAGCTGCACCAGTGTATGACAACAGCAGCACTACCAGCTGCACCAGTGTATGACAACAGCAGCACTACCAGCTGCACCAGTGTATGACAACAGCAGCACTACCAGCTGCACCAGTGTATGACAACAGCAGCACTACCAGCTGCACCAGTGTATGACAACAGCAGCACTACCAGCTGCACCAGTGTATGACAACAGCAGCACTACCAGCTGCACCAGTGTACGACAACAGCAGCACTACCAGCTGCACCAGTGTATGACAACAGCAGCACTACCAGCTGCACCAGTGTATGACAACAGCAGCACTACCAGCTGCACCAGTGTATGACAACAGCAGCACTACCAGCTGCACCAGTGTATGACAACAGCAGCACTACCAGCTGCACCAGTGTATGACAACAGCAGCACTACCAGCTGCACCAGTGTATGACAACAGCAGCACTACCAGCTGCACAAGTGTATGACAACAAACGCACTACCAGCTGCACCAGTGTACGACAACAGCAGCACTACCTGCTGCACCAGTGTATGACAACGGCAGCACTACCAGCTGCACCAGTGTACGACAACGGCAGCACTACCAGCTGCACCAGTGTATGACAACAGCAGCACTACCAGCTGCACCAGTGTACGACAACGGCAACACTACCAGCTGCACCAGTGTATGACAACAGCAGCACTACCAGCTGCACCAGTGTATGACAACGGCAGCACTACCAGCTGCACCAGTGTACGACAACGGCAGCACTACCAGCTGCACCAGTGTATGACAACGGCAGCACTACCAGCTGCACCAGTGTATGACAACAGCAGCACTACCAGCTGCACCAGTGTACGACAACAGCAGCACTACCAGCTGCACCAGTGTATGACAACAGCAGCACTACCAGCTGCACCAGTGTATGACAACAGCAGCACTACCAGCTGCACCAGTGTATGACAACAGCAGCACTACCAGCTGCACCGTGTATGACAACAGCAGCACTACCAGCTGCACAAGTGTATGACAACAGCAGCACTACCAGCTGCACCAGTGTACGACAACAGCAGCACTACCAGCTGCACCAGTGTATGGCAACAGCAGCACTACCAGCTGCACAAGTGTACGACAACAGCAGCACCTCCAGCTGCACCAGTGTACGACAACGGCAGCACTACCAGCTGCACCAGTGTATGACAACAGCAGCACTACCAGCTGCACCAGTGTACGACAACGGCAGCACTACCAGCTGCACCAGTGTATGACAACAGCAGCACTACCAGCTGCACCAGTGTATGACAACGGCAGCACTACCAGCTGCACCAGTGTACGACAACGGCAGCACTACCAGCTGCACCAGTGTATGACAACGGCAGCACTACCAGCTGCACCAGTGTGAACTGACATACGACAACGCAGCACTACCAGCTGCACCAGTGTACGACAACAGCAGCACTACCAGCTGCACCAGTGTATGACAACAGCAGCACTACCAGCTGCACCAGTGTATGACAACAGCAGCATTCAGCTGCACCAGTGTATGACAACAGCAGCACTACCAGCTGCACCGTGTATGACAACAGCAGCACTACCAGCTGCACAAGTGTATGACAACAGCAGCACTACCAGCTGCACCAGTGTACGACAACAGCAGCACTACCAGCTGCACCAGTGTATGGCAACAGCAGCACTACCAGCTGCACCAGTGTACGACAACAGCAGCACCTCCAGCTGCACCAGTGTACGACAACAGCAGCACTACCAGCTGCACCAGTGTATGACAACAGCAGCACTACCAGCTGCACCAGTGTATGACAACAGCAGCACTACCAGCTGCATAAGTGTATGACAACAGCAGCACTATCAGCTGCACAAGTGTACGACAACAGCAGCACTACCAGCTGCACCAGTGTATGACAACAGCAGCACTACCAGCTGCACCAGTGTACGACAACAGCAGCACTACCAGCTGCACCAGTGTATGACAACAGCAACACTACCAGCTGCACCAGTGTACGACAACTGCAGCACTACCAGCTGCACCAGTGTATGACAACAGCAGCACTACCAGCTGCACCAGTGTACGACAACGGCAGCACTACCAGCTGCACCAGTGTACGACAACGGCAGCACTACCAGCTGCACCAGTGTATGACAACAGCAGCCCTACCAGCTGCACCAGTGTATGACAACAGCAGCACTACCAGCTGCACCAGTGTATGACAACAGCAGCACTACCAGCTGCACCAGTGTATGACAACAGCAGCACTACCAGCTGCACCAGTGTATGACAACAGCAGCACTACCAGCTGCACCAGTGTATGACAACAGCAGCACTACCAGCTGCACCAGTGTATGACAACGGCAGCACTACCAGTTGCACCAGTGTATGACAACGGCAGCACTACCAGCTGCACCAGTGTATGGCAACAGCAGCACTACCAGCTGCACCAGTGTATGACAACAGCAGCACTACCAGCTGCACCAGTGTATGACAACAGCAGCACTACCAGCTGCACCAGTGTATGACAACAGCAGCACTACCAGCTGCACCAGTGTATGACAACAGCAGCACTACCAGCTGCACCAGTGTATGACAACAGCAGCACTACCAGTGCTGTTTTGCTAAATTATCAATACAGCTTAAGGCATCATGTTTGGCTTCAAGATGAAGCTTTGACTTACTAATGTAACATCTAATGACCATATGAACTATTATTGCCTTCCTGATCTTAAGTTAATTTTTAAGTTTGCCCGAAATGCTCTGCATACTAAGGGGCTTTTGGCATGTTCACTCAACTATTATATTACTCTGTACAACCATGTATCATGTAAAAATAAACTTTTTATTCTTATTCTTATGTATCTGATTCATGCGGAGGTCAGTTCCAGTTTTTTCGATCCATCTGGAGGGATGTTCACCAGTGCTGAGGAAAGTTTGGAGGGCTTCTGTGCATAGGTTTGAATGGGCTTGCCTGAGCATATTAACCCCAATTAGGATATTTCTTTCAGTAACACGATCTCTGATGCTTGGAATATCAAGTTCTTTCTGCATATTTAAAATTTTGGCAGTACGAGGGCATCCTAAACTGATCCTCATTGTTTCGTTCTGCAGTTTTTCCAACCCTCCAAGCTTCCAGTCAGACACAAGAGCAAGTAGTGGGGCAGCATAATCAACTAATGATCTAATATAAGCAAGATACATCATTTTCACAATTTTAACATTAGCACCATACCTGGGGTGAAACCCTGCAACAACTCTAAGTGCTCTCAGCCTTTCTTTGTATTGACGACAAAGTCTCGTTACAACAGGTCCAAGTAGGGGGACCTCAAAGCCTAGATACCTGTATCTGTTTACATATTCTAGAAGAGACCCATCATGCAACTGGATCTGGCGAACTGTGCCTCTCTGTCGAGGAGGACGCCTATTGAGTATCTTTGTTTTATCAGTAGAGATTATCAACCCCAGGTCTCTGACACGAGGCTAGTACATGGTTAAGGATGTTTTGGGTGTTGGAGAATCCGGTGGTGTGAATCATTATATCATCAGCCCGCAATGCACAGCATATTAGGGGCTTTTGGCATGTACATCTCATTAAGAAATATATCTTGTCTACCATGTATCATTATACCATGTCTCAATAAAGTATTATTATTATTATTATTATTATTATTATTATTATTATTATTATATAATGATGGGGCTGGCTAGGCATAGCATTAAGTAAGGCATTAATTAGAATATTGAATAGAGTGGGACTGAGCACACCACCCTGTGGGGTTCCTAATTCAAAGTCTTTAGTTATACTTCTATGCCCCTGGAACAACACAGAAGACTTTCTGTTGGACAGGTAGCCTTTAATCCAGCGGAGAAACCATCCTCCAACATCCATTCTGGCAAGTTCACTAATGATTACATGTCGGTTGGCAACATCAAAAGCAGATTTAAGGTCAAGGAAGGTAGTGTATGAGCTGTCAGTGTGCAGAGTGAGAAAGGTGGCTATGCAATGATGCACACTCCTTCCATGCATGAAACCATGCAACCGGGGAAACAAAAACTGCTTAATTCTGTGCACAAGACTTTAAACAAGCAATAAATGACATGCCCATGAACTCTGCCCCAGGCCCAGACCCGTGGAACTCCGTGTTGACCAAGAACTGCAAGAAACCTCTCTCACGTGTCTTATATATTCTATGGAGAGGGAGCATAGACACAGGGGTCATCCCACACTCACTAAAAACAACACACATAGCCCCACTCCAAAAAGGTGACAGTAAAGCAATTGCAAAGAATTACAGACCGATGTCACTAATGTCCCACATCATAACGATCTTTGAAAGGGTTCTAAGAAGCAAGATCACCAACCACTTAGATACCCATCAATTGCACAACCCAGGGCAACACGGGTGTAGAGCAGGTCGCTCCTGCCTCTCACAACTACTGGACCACTATGACAAGGTCCTGAATGCTCTGGAGGACAGACAAAATGCAGATGTAGTTTACACAGACTTTGTGAAAGCCTGTCTTCAAGACCCCTGGTTGTCTTCAAGACCCCTGGTTGTCTTCAAGACCCCTGGTTGTCTTCAAGACTACTGGTTGTCTTCAAGACTCCTGGTTGTCTTCAAGACTCCTGGTTGTCTTCAAGACCCCTGGTTGTCTTCAAGACCCCTGGTTTTCTTCAAGACCCCTGGTTGTCTTCAAGACTCCTGGTTGTCTTCAAGACCCCTGGTTGTCTTCAAGACCCCTGGTTGTCTTCAAGACCCCTGGTTGTCTTCAAGACCCCTGGTTGTCTTCAAGACCCCTGGTTGTCTTCAAGACCCTGGTTGTCTTCAAGACCCTGGTTGTCTTCAAGACCCTGGTTGTCTTCAAGACTCCTGGTTGTCTTCAAGACCCCTGGTTGTCTTCAAGACCCCTGGTTGTCTTCAAGACCCCTGGTTATCTTCAAGACTCCTGGTTGTCTTCAATACCCCTGGTTGTCTTCAAGACCCCTGGTTGTCTTCAAGACCCCTGGTTGTCTTCAAGACCCCTGGTTGTCTTCAAGACTCCTGGTTGTCTTCAAGACCCCTGGTTGTCTTCAAGACTCCTGGTTGTCTTCAAGACCCCTGGTTGTCTTCAAGACCCCTGGTTGTCTTCAAGACCCCTGGTTGTCTTCAAGACTCCTGGTTGTCTTCAAGACCCCTGGTTGTCTTCAAGACCCCTGGTGGTCTTCAAGACCCCTGGTTGTCTTCAAGACCCCTGGTTGTCTTCAAGACTCCTGGTTGTCTTCAAGATTCCTGTTTGTCTTCAAGACCCCTGGTTGTCTTCAAGACTCCTGGTTGTCTTCAAGACCCCTGGTTGTCTTCAAGACCCCTGGTTGTCTTCAAGACCCCTGGTTGTCTTCAAGACCCCTGGTTGTCTTCAAGACCCCTAGCTAGACACACAAAGTCAGCACCTGACCAGCCAGACTGTGGTTCGTACGTTGGTTTACGTGCTGCCAGCAGTAACAGCCTGGTTGATCAGATCCTGATCCACCACCAGGCCTGGTTCTGGGCCGGGCCGCGGGGCGTTGACCCCGAAGCACCCTACAGGTATACTCCTCCAGGTATCCTGTGGGTGCTCACATTACAAGTTAGATATCCCCTATGTGTACAGTTTACCACACAGGTATCCATCTGAGTGTATACATTACTACGGAGGTATCCTCTGAGTGTACCGTTACTACACAGGTATCCCTATGAGTGTACACATTACGACACAGGTATCTCCATTACTAAACAGATATCCCTCTGAGTGTACACATTACGACACAGGTATCCATATGAGTGTACACATAACGACATAGGTATCCCTATGAGTGTACACATTACGACACAGATATCCCTATGAGTGTACACATTACGACACAGGTATCCCTCTGAATGTACACATCACAACACAGTTATCCCTATGAGTGTACACATTACTACACAGGTATCCCTCTGGGTTTACAGATATTCTTTCTAGGTGCACAGGTATCCCCTCTGGGTACATAGGTATCCCCTTTGGGTACACAGGTACCCTGGGTGAACAGGTATCCCATCTGGGTTCGTAGGTACCCTGGGTACAGAGGTATTAATTCTGGGTACACAGGTATCCCCTCTGTGTACACAGATACTCTGGTTACACAGGTATCCCTCGATGTACACAGGTAATCTGGGTACACGGGTACCTTGGGTATAAATGTATTCCTTCTGGGTACACAGGTACCTTGGGTGTACAGGTATCCCATCTGGGAACACAGGTACCTTGGGTATAAAGGTATCCCCTCCGGGTACATTGGTACCCTGGGTATAAAGGTATCCCCTGTGGGTACAGAGGTAGCCCCTGTGGGTACAGAGGTAGCCCCTGTGGGTATAGAGGTATACCCTGTTTGTATAGAGGTATACCCTGTGGGTACAGAGGTATCCTTAATAGGGTATATACAACACTTACCGTTCTCATAGTCGGTACTCTGCTAGTTCATGTGTACCGTTGATTGTACCGTTGTAGGGCTCTAGATCCGCGGTGCTGGAGTGAGAGCTACCTGTATGTATCCCACCTGGAATATAACTGCAGGGAGGAGGATGGTTCAACTGCCTTTATATATCCACTCCCTCGGCGGCCATCTTGTATTACCTCCCCCCCCACCCACTCCACAAAATCCTCCTCCATCCCTCCCTCCAGGTGGTGGATACCTACCTACCCGGAGGCTTCAACAATCCGGCTGTCTCCTGGTTACCTACCCGGAGGCTTCAACAATCCGGCTGTCTCCTGGGTGTATAAAATAATAATAATAATAATAATAATAATAATATGTGTATTAATTACCATTTTGTCCTATGCACATGTCGATTGAAAACTGGGCCTGTTGTATGTGCGTGTGTGTGTGTATGTGTATGAATATGTGTGTGCATGTGTAATTTGTTCATGATTGTAACTATATATGATGTGATTATGATTCATTACCTTTGGAACTTGTCATGATTGTAGCCAGCTCTACCTGGAGCTCATTACCTTTGTAACTTGTCATGATTATGACCAGCTCTAGTTCATTACCTTTGTAACTTGTCATGATTGTAACCAGCTCTACCTGGAGCTCATTACCTTTGTAACTTGTCATGATTGTAACCAGCTCTAGTTCATTACCTTTGTAACTTGTCATGATTGTGACCAGCTCTAGTTCATTACCTTTGTAACTTGTCATGATTGTGACCAGCTCTAGTTCATTACCTTTGTAACTTGTCATGATTGTGACCAGCTCTAGTTCATTACCTTTGTAACTTGTCATGATTGTGACCAGCTCTAGTTCATTACCTTGTAACTTGTCATGATTGTGACCAGCTCTAGTTCATTACCTTTGTAACTTGTCATGATTGTGACCAGCTCTAGTTCATTACCTTTGTAACTTGTCATGATTGTAACCAGCTCTAGTTCAAGTCCTAAATGATATAAACTGGGAAGATTGCCTAAGCATCACGGATCCTAACCTATGTCCAGAACAAATTAACTCTGTGTTACTTGAGGTTTGCTCAAGGCAAATTCCTTATAGAAAAGGAGGAGAAGATGCAAACTAGAAAGAGAGAGGCGCTCCTATACAGGCGAAGGCAAAGAATAACGGAGCGGCTACAGGAGGCCAATATCTCTGAAATACGTAGGGAGACACTAGTCAGAGAAATAGCAAACATCGAATTAAAACTAAATTAATCTTACAGGAATCAAGAGACACGGAAGAACTAAAAGCCATAAATGAAATTGAAAGAAACCCTAAGTATTTCTTTTCCTATGCAAAATCAAAGTCGAGAACAACAACCAGTATTGGGCCCCTACTTAAACGGGATGGGTCCTACACAGATGACAGCAAGGAAATGAGTGAGTTACTTAAGTCCCAGTATGACTCAGTTTTTAGCGAGCCACTAACCAGACTGAAAATCGAAAACCTAAATGATTTTTTATGAGAGTGCCACAGAACTTGACAGACGCATGCCTTTCTGACATCATCACGACGCCAAATGACTTCGAAAAGGCAATAAATGACATGCCCATGCACTCCGCTCCAGGCCCAGACTCATGGAACTCCGTGTTCATCAAGAACTGCAAGAAGCCCCTATCACATGCTTTTAACATCCTATGGAGAGGGAGCATGGACACTGGGGTAGTCCGCAGTTACTAAAAACAACAGACATAGCCCCGCTCCACAAAGGGGCAGTAAAGCAATAGCAAAGAACTACAGACCAATTGCGCTAACGTCCCATATCATAAAAATCTTTGAAAGGGTTCTAAGAAGCAAGTTCGCCACCCATCTTGATACCCATCAATTGCACAACCCAGGACAGCATGGGTTTAGAGCAGGCCGCTCCTGTCTGTCCCAACTACTGGACCACTACGACAAGGTCCTGGATGCTCTAGAAGATAAACAGAATGCAGATGTTATATACACAGATTTTGCAAAAGCCTTTGACAAGTGTGACCATGGTGTGATAGCACACAAAATGCGTGATAAAGGAATAACAGGAAAAGTTGGTAGATGGATCTATAATTTCCTAACATGTAGAACACAAAGAGTAGTAGTCAACAGAGTAAAGTCTGAGGCAGCTACTGTGAAAAGCTCTGTTCCACAAGGCACAGTACTTGTTCCCATCCTATTCTTCATCCTCATATCAGACATTGACAGGGATATAAGCCACAGTGCTGTGTCTTCCTTTGCAGATGACACCGAATCTGTATGACAGTGTCCACCGTTGAAGACACTGCAAGACTCCAAGCAGACATAAACCAAATCTTTAAATGGGCTGCAGAAAACAATATGAAGTTCAATGATGAGAAATTTCAATTACTCAGATACGGAAAACGTGTAGAAATTAAAATCTCATCGGAGTACAAAACTAATTCCAACCACACAATAGAGCGAAAACTAATGTCAAAGACCTGGGAGTGATCATGTCAGAGGATCTCACCTTCAAGGACCATAACAAAGTAGCAATTGCATCTGCTCGAAAATGACAGGATGGATAATGAGAACCTTCAAAACCAGGGATGCCAAGCCCATGTTGACACTTTACAGATCGCTTGTTCTATCTAGGCTGGAATATTGCTGCACACTAACTGCACCTTTCAAGGAGGGTGAAATTGCTGACCTTGAAAATGTGCAGAGAACCTTCACCGCACACATAAGTGCGATAAACCACCTCAATTACTGGGAACGCTGAAGTTCCTAAACCTGTACTTCTAGAACGAGGCGGAGAGATACATTATTATATACACATGGAAAATTCTCGAGGGCTTAGTACCAAACTTGCACACAAAAATCACTCCCTACGAAAGCAAAGACTCGGCAGGCGATGTAACATCCCCCAATGAAGAGCAGGGGTGCCACTAGCACGTTGAGGGACAACACAATAAGTGTCAGGGGCCCAAGATTGTTCAACTGCCTCCCAGCATACATCAGGGGGATTACCAACAAGCCCCTGGCTGTCTTCAAGCAGGCACTGGACAGGCACCTCAAGTCGGTACCGGATCAGCCGGGCTGTGGTTCGTACGTTGGACTGCGTGCGGCCAGCAGTAACAGCCTGGTTGATCAGGCTCTGGTCCAACAGGAGGCCTGGTCACAGACCGGGCCGTGGGGGCGTTGACCCCTGGAATTCTCTCCAGGTAGACTCCAGGTAGGCAGCACACCCCCCATACTCTTCAAATACCTAAACCTACTCACTGTTCAGAACATCCATACTTACTACTCTGCTATCTACATTTATAGAACCATTAATTCCAACTTTAACCCTGAGCTAAAACACTTTCTTGACAGTTGTGACAGGACCCATAGACATAATACCAGACATAAACATCTCTTTGACATTCCCCGTGTCCGACTAAATCTATACAAAAATTCAATGCGCATAAAAGGGCCTAAAATCTGAACTCCTGCCTGAAAACTCTAGAACTGCAGACACAACCTCCATTTTCAAAAGCACCGTTAAAAAACATCTTATCTCACTTACGCACCAAACTGGTAGCTAACCACATGAAAACTACTTTATCTTGCACATATCCATAGCAAAATACACTTATTGATATCTGTGATTCCCCTTAATTTGCACATGACTAACCAAAATTCTAATACAACTATTGCCTCATAATTTTAAGCTAGTCATAAGTTTGCCTAAGACACTCCAATATAGAAACTGTATCATGCCAACACCTCCCTCATTTTCTGAAACATAAATAACCCAATACCAAACATCGGGGGGACGCCACATCCTCTGGGCACCCACAACATCCATAAACATCTAAAAAAACCCCCCCACCCCCCGGATGAGCCCTAAAACCTTTTCCCCCCTAAAACCCCCAAAAAAATATAAAAACATGGAAAGCCGTATCCCAAAACCCCCACACCCTGACAAAACCCATCGCCGATAGTCCCATCAAAAAGCAGCCCTAGACGCCAATATACCATAAAAATGAAAACCAATCTCACGTACCTTGGAGGCAACTTAAACGCCTAAACCAAAACCCGTCATTCCAATCATAACAGAAAAAACCTCCATACCTAAAACCTCCTTTTCTCGCCTTCCACCTTATCTAACCTCCCTACCTTCCCCTTTACCAGGATCTGGAACCACCAAAGATCCCTTTAAAATTCCTCACAAAACAAAAATTCACCCTTCCACCATCTCTGAACCTCACTCATTACCCTCCCCCTCACCCGAATCCCCCCTCGGCTAGGTTTTCCCGCCAATATGCCCATCAAACGTCTCTGCAGTGGTATCAACCTAACCCTCCATCTGCTACCTTAGTCATTACCACATCCCTCTAACCAATGCCTCCATATCCTATATAAACCTTAATACCGACTTGCAATCTTAAAACATCATCCTCCACGAGTGGGTATACCGAGAATGTACATCCACAACTATCACCTAGGAATTAACTACAACTCTGAAGAGTGACTCCAGCCACCCCCCCCATCCTACCCAAAGCAGCATTAACTCACTGCCGAGGATTCACCTCCGCGCAACACTCGCCTGATTACAAAACCACACCACATATCCTTTACCTATCCACTATTGGCCACCCAAAACCCTGACCCAATGCCCCCTACCCATTCCCCCACCTCCAATAATTTCGATTTACCCTATTCACCCGCATACCAGTGGCCAAACCAAAAACTTCAATTAACCTATTTACATTACCTAACCCTCCATTGTGCCTACTAAAATAGTGGTGTCGTCTACATAACCTATAATACCCAGTATCTGCCCCCATGATTACTCCCTTCCCTCACCCTTCTGACACTAACCTGAAAAAAGGGTCCTGTAAACACGCAAACAGGAGCTGCGACAAGGGCACCCTGCCAGCCCCGCCCCAACGCACTTGTCCCTCAGCCTCCCATTCACCTGTGACCCTCAACGTGATGCTCATTTAAGTGCGGACCCAACCCGACCTCACCTCAAACCCCCTGCCGTAAGCACCGCCTGTCAAACATATCCTAATCAACACTATCATATGCCTTTTCCCAATCAAGCCCTAAACACCCCAGCTTTTCTGCTCTCTAAAAACCTTTGATCCTCCAATGACCCTCCCTACTTCTCCATACTTCACCATACTGACCCTCTCCAGTAAGCTCCTCCAAAATTCCTTTCATTCTACTAGCAAGAATTCGTGCAAATATCTTATAATCTGCACACATAAGTGTGATTGGCCTATAATCCTCAACCATCCCATGCATGATTTTTCGGCACTAAAACTACATTACCTATTGACATATCCCCACCCAACTACCTTTCAATTTCATAGCATTAAACAGCCTAACTAGCATCCCTCGCAGAACCTCCCAATGAACTATAAAAAAATCTGAAATCCATCCATGCCAGGGCCTTGCCCAGGGCCTGACCCTTCACTGCCTGCCAAACCTCCTCCTCAGTAATAGACCCTTCCATACGCTCTCATCCAGCCCTATCCTCTCAACTATACAATCAAAATTACATCCGGGATACCCCATCACTAACCCCTGACTCATCTTACACTCAAACCAAGCATCCGCATAATACTCATGGCTTCCATGGTACGAAGAATCTGCGCTTCCGATACCCACGGCACTCCTCAGTTACTCTCAGAGACATGACCATCATATCTCTTCTCCGGTTCTGAAAAGTACGTAATACTAACGAGAGGGCTTATCCCCCATAAAACTTCCTCAAAACCCTCCTCGTACCCTCAGAGCATGAAAATTTTCATTCTGCAACTCCAAATCGTGACCGCAGATGATCAATTTCAGCTAGGGATACGCCCTCCACTCTCATAACAAGTCCTCAATTGCCCCTCTAGGTACCTCAACATTCCCAACCTTTGCCTCGCATCTTCCCTACCCAGTTCTTATAAATTCCTGGATTGCCACTTTAGCCCGCACACTCCACCATTCCACTATATCATAATCCCCTTCCCATCGTTCCATACTCATCCCCACCAATCTGCAAAAACCCCCCCTTTGTGATCCAACCCTGCAACAACTTCACATTTAATTTCCAATACCCGGAATATATCTTCACCGCCCGAGCCCATCCCATCTCTACCAACACACCCCTATGATCAGAAAAACCAAAATCCTGACATTTAACCTCACCTACCTGAACTGCCCATGATACATATACCCGGTCCAACCTAGCTGCATAACCCTGTTTAATATAAGTGTGATCCACATGCCACCCTCCTCCCCTAACCACATCCTCCACACTAACCACCCTCATCACCTCCCTCAAGCTCTGCAACAAGCAACCCGCCCCTCGAGGTTCCACATCCCTCCCTCTAATAATGCAATTCCAATCCCCGGCAATTATCATAACCAACGGTAAACCTCTCAACGCATAAACCAAATCATCACGTACAAAATCATCCTTTACACGGCGATTGGAAGTCGCCGGCATATATACACCAACAAAACACACCTGTATATCTCCCCAAACCCCGTTCACCCGTACTATCCTACCCCCACCCCCCTCCTCCCAGGCTTTTAACGTATACCCACCATCACCCCACCCTTGAAATGCCCCGAACTCCCAGTATAACACTTATATCCCTTCAAACACAAATCCCTACACACCTATAATTATGCTCTTGGAGAAAGCATACATCCACATTCAACCATCTGAGCGTCACCTCAAGCCATCTCCTCCGAACTTCGCTCGGAGCCCATTAACATTTGTTGAAACACCTGAATAGGTCAAAGGGGGTTTGCCACTTCGGTGCACAGACCCTGTCACAACTGGCACAGAGACCCCACTTTGTGCCCTACCTCCTTTCACTCCTATCCCACTTTTCTTTCCCTGGGGCGCAACCTTCTTCCCTTGACAACATCCTCCAGGCCATTTTAGAAGACCTTTGGCCCGGTTATCTCATCATCCTCAGAATCCTCACTGGGCCACTTGCAGGGATGCTTCCACACATTCCATCTCCTCGTTACCTTCCTCCCTATGCCTCCACTCAGCCACCATCACAGGCACAGAGTCAGCAAGGTCCTCTCCGGACCTCTCACCTCCGGACGCTCCAAACACCAGATGAGTCCTCATCCAAGCCCAAAACACCTGCCGGTGACGGGCTCCCAAGGAGGCTCTGGATGTCCTTGAAACAAGGCCTCAATAACTCAGAGACCACCTCCAACAAGTCACCCTCCATGGCAACCTGAGAACACTCCTGCTCCTCTTCCTGCGTTGTTGAGGGTAAAGTCAAAACGGCCTCCTCCGCAGCATCATCCGCCTCACACCAACTCCGAGGGACATCCTCAGTATCAAGGACCTCGGCCACATCCAACTGTACACTCGTCTTAGTCATTTCTCTCATGTCCGTCGCAGCACGAAAAGTCCCATCATCTCGATGGCCAGGTTGCCGATCCCTGCGTTGATCACACGTAGCCGCCATATGTCCCGGGGCACCGCAGAGCTGGCACGTCCTCACCTGTCCAGCATATGAGACGTATACTTGAGTATGAAACTCTTGCATCTGAACGTATGACGTATAGGCCTCCTCAAAGTCATTTTGAGGGAGTATGATCCCGCCAGCATAAGTTCCCTGCTGCCACCGATCAACATTAGCTACATGTATAGTCCCATACTGGCCGAATACTCGCCGAACATCAAATTCAGCAGCCTCAAACGGGAGGTTCTTCACATGAATCCAAGAGTAATGCGCCGACACATCATGCATACGCACCTCCAATCCCGAGTTGACGACAATAGGCTTGTCCTGAAACTTATCCACCACTTCTTCATACACGCCAGTGGAGTTGATTATTATTATTATAATCAAATAGAAGCGCTAAACCACAGGGGTTGACCAGTGGAGTTGAACTTGACGAAAAATCTGGCTGATCCGTTCAAAGAGATGCCATAAATGGCCTCAGTCGATATTCCGAAGGTGTCACGTAGAACCAATGGCAAGATGATCTCAGCATTATCAGTATACACAGCACCTTTAATCAAGTCCACACAGACAGTGTTGACATGGCGCCGGTAGGTATCCGCCATGATAATGAAAATAAAATTTCACCTAACCTCCACCAGGACGACTGAGCTCACCCACGCACCAGGCTGGGGAGCAACTGGTGAAGGGTAATCCAATGTGTGATGGGAGCCATAGCAATTGTACATTAATTCCTTTGTCCCGGATTTTTGAGTATCTATACCTGGCTTCTCCAATGAGCATGTTGTTGGAGTCATTATATGAGTCAAGAGCCTTCAGTGATGACATAGAATCAGTAATGATGATAGTCAAGCTCAGTGTCATAAGTTAGCTTTAGTGCCATTAGGATTGCAAACAATTCAGTTTGCGTGTAGATGCCCAGTTGTTAATTCTTATGCCTAGTTCAACAAATTTATTATTGTTCTTAACTAGGAGGTGGCAACAAGAGCAGATGCAGCCCTGCCAGAAGACTCCTGTTTAGATCCATCTGTGTATATGACTTGTGATAACTTATTACTACCAAGCTAGAGAAATTTCTTCTTGATCAGTTGCTTTAACAAGTGATTTAAGGAAGGGATTACTAGCAATGAGCTTCTTGGAAGGGACTTGCAGGTATGTGATATTAAATGAACACAACTTCCATGGAGGTGAAATGCTCTTTTTGTCTACAGTGATACAGTTCATGCAGGTTATAAAACATAATGTAATTGCATGTTTTCACAATCCATTTAGATCTTGTGTATTTACTTCTAGACATTTAGTAAGATTCATTGTGACAGTGTCTGGTTCATTTCTTAACATTCTAATACCAAGTACAGTGTTAATCTCAACAACCCTATCATTGATACTAGAAATACCAAGCTCCTTCCTCATATTAAGAACCTTTGTAGATTTGGGACAACCAAGAATAATATGAGAGCTTCATTTGCATTAACTCCAAGGGTGGGAGAGAACTTTCTCTAGCTAATATCAACATGGGAGCAGCATAATCAATTAAGACCTAACATAGGATATGTACATCATTCTCACGATTCTCACATTAGCACCATAGTTGGGGTTGTAGCCAGCAACAGCTTTAAGAGCATTTAGCCTATCTTTGCTTTTCTTATTTAGTTTTTGGTATAGTGGGTTTGTTAAAGGGTACATCTACACCAAGATATCTGTAAGTTTTAACGTAGCTAATGTTTTCACCCTGCAAATAGATGAGTGGGGGATGTCGTTTGCTTGTTAATATCTTTGTTTTAGAGGAAGATATTACGAGGCCTAATCGATTACAAATGCTTGAATTTCATTAAGAACGGTACTCATCTTTTTATGCCCTGTTGTATGGATCATGATGTCATCAACATAGCTTATAGCTATATGTTTAGGTGAGGTAGGTAGAGCATTTAGGAGATCATTAATCAGAATATTAAATAGCATGGGACTGAGAACTCCTGCTGTACCTAGGGACATTTCTTTAGACTCGCTTGCCTTGGTAGACGACAGAGGATACTCTGTTTGACAGGTATGCTATTATCTAGCAGAGTAGGCTACTACCAATATTCATTTTGGCTAGTTCATGTAGTATAACAGTTCTGTTCGCGATATCAAATGCAGATTTTAGATCAAGAAATGTGGTAAAACTAGTAGAGGTGTGTGCAGTGAGGAAGGTGTAAATACAGTTCTGCACACTTTTATCTTTCATGAATCCATGAGAGGGGAAAGTTGGTGTCTGATTCTGTGGTACAGTCTGTTATATCATTCTTTCAAAAATTTTTACAAAGACAACTAGTTAAGGAGATCGGTCTAAATGTATCAGGCTGTTGGGGCTAGGATAGGCAAATGAGACTATTGGTCCAGGAAGGAAGAACTCCTCAATGTAACTGGTATTATAGGTTGTTGAAAGCTGTAAAAGATTTTTTTTTTTGAGAAATAAACTTTTGACTAGCATCTGTAGGCGAGAGGAGTAATTTTACGTAGACGTGGGCACTGAAATAAGTAGGGATATATTATATCACTATATTTGTTTAATGTATATCAAGATGATGTAATGAAGTGGATGCTGGAGTCTTAGCAACAGGTGTAAACCTGAGGGATACCTGGATTTTACCTGAGAGGGGTTTTGGTTCAACGCCCGCGGCTCGGTCTGAGACCAGGCCTCATGGTGGATCAGGGTCTGATCAACCAGGCTGTTACTGCTGGTGCTTGTCAGTGTCTTCTTGAAGGCAGCCAGGGTCATTGGTAATCCCCCTTATTTATGCTGGGAGGCAGTTGAACAGTCTTGGGCCCCGGACACTGTTGTTTTGTCTCTCGGTGTACTCATGGAATGTTGCTCTCATAGGGAGTGATTTTCAGTGCAAATTTGGTACTAATCCCTCCCGGACCTTCCAAGTGTATATTATCATGTACTTGAAGGGTACCCGAGGATACCTGAAGAATACCTTGGGATATTTGATGAGTACCTGAGGGACACCTAGAAGATATTTTCAGGGGGAGGGTTGGGAAACAAGGCTGATCAACCAGGCTTATTTTTGTGTGTGTTTTAGTTTAATGTTCGTCAAGACGTGTCATAACGACACACATTCTATCTTACATAGATACAGTAAAGAGGAAAGTGTATGGTGATCCTGGCCTATCACTTGATCATCTTCTACTGGGTGAGTCAAACATCCTCTAGGACACTGAATAGTCCACTTATAAAATACAAAGCTTTATATTTTCGTGTTGCTAAGACAGTCTTGGATCAGATGGGCCAATATAGTACAAGGTTTGCAAGTGATGCGCCTTCACATTGATCACATTGAAGGACCCAGAGATAGTATGGTGGGTAGGAAGTAGCAAATATTAATTGAAATATGTCAGGAAATGTCTCCAACCGCTCTGAATCGTCCAAATATGCAAAAATATGATGTTTTAGTACATTTTTTCTAGATGTGAATTTTCACAAAGTCTTTCATGTCAATTAAATAATGAGCATGACCTTATTTTAAGGAAGTTTTAAGAAATCATGCTATTAAATGCTGTACAATGAAGGAGTCAATTGCGAATGATACTGAACACTCTATGGTATTAACATGTGTATAACCGTGGGCTTTCTTCATGCACAGCCAGCGTCACTCATCTCTGTACAAACATTGTATCATGTGGTAATAAATATTTGACTTTGATCAGATGTTAATTGCTTAAATGATTGATATCACAGTTTCATGAGGTAATGATTGGCTATCACACGTGTGACGTCACGCTGTTCTGGAAGACGTTCCAAGGACAACCGTCCTGAGTCCTGTAGTGTGATGACCTAGGTGTGGTACCTCATAAAGCTAGGGATGTAACAGTTGATGAAGATTACATTAATGATATTACAAGAGTATTAATATTCTACTCTATGAGAAGTCCGTCTACATAGAATCAATACATAACACTTCACTACTGATAAGGCGTTTCCTACACCTCATTCCAGTCACCATAGATATATAGTAACACAATAAAGAATACACCTTCCTTACCAGCTAGCTGAAATCTATATTGCCAAACCATCCCAGAAACACCTTTCAATACATTTTTCCTTATGTTTTCTCTGCATAATATTCATAGCACACCCTCGTCTCAGGGGTCCCGTTTAACACTAACTCTAAGTCTTCCAGTGTGGTGTCTGGATTATGGAGAGAGGCCTTTGATTCTGTGACTTGGCATGCCTTCCATCAGTAGCTTGATTGCTAGCGCACTCACCTCACACTCTGAGGTCCGGAGATCGAATCTCCTCCGGTACGGCTGGAAAACATTAGGGACGTGTTTCCATAAGACACCTGTTGTCCGTCCTGTTCACCCATCAATTTAAATTGATTCCAGGGTGTTAGTGGACTGGTGTGGGTCGCATTTTGGGACAAAATTGACCTAATTTGCGGAAATGCTCTACATAACAAGGGGCTTATATATAGTAGTGCCATTGACGTCAGCTATGGTCTGTATACCTTGTACATGTACTGATAGTATTTAAAGATATTATTATTATTATTATTATTATTATTATTATTATTGGTTTAGCTGTGATGCTGTGACTTGGTGATGCCTTCTACTATGGGTTTAGCGCTGATAAATGATATAATAGTTCAGTTGCATCGAAACATCCTCGTAAGTTTCATTATCGTATGTGCGGTTGATTTGTGTATAATTATAATGATAATAATCTACCGCCTCAACCTTCTCACTGCAATACGCAAAAATCACGCCTCAAAACATTACAAGAGAAGCGCAAAGAAAACAATAAACATCCGCAGTACCGTGGCTGAAACATACAAATAACCCGGCACTAGGAGAGGAAAGTAATGGCGACGTTTCGTTCAAACTTTGACCATTGACAAATAAAGCTGACGCCTCGCATCCTGCAAAACCACGACTCGCCTCGCACTCGTATAGTTCCATAATTCGCCTTTGTAGCGCTATCCACTGGTACATTCACCCCCTCCCAAAATTATTATTATAATAAAAGAAGTGCTAAACCCACTAGAGCCTCCTAAGCCACTAAATGCATGCACTGCTACACTCTAACCCGCATAAAGGCATCTCCAAGACGAGGGTTTCCCAACAATTTGACGTACAATCTTTCATTGTCTGAGTTTCCTGTTTTGTGTGTTCACTTTCAACCTCCTCCCTTCTTTAACACGCCAGTAAGCTCTTCTGGTTGATTTCCATGTTTATATGAGGATGGTGATGAATTTTCATTGTTAGGTTAGGTAAGGTTTGTCAGGAAACAGGACAAGTGTTTCCATGGATCTTAGTCATATAACGACCCACAGCTAAAGCTTTGGTCATCTGACCAACTTCAGCTGGCTTAAGTTCACCCCTTTAAAAATTATGTTATAATTATAATAATTTTACAACTCTTCGTTGTTTACATGAAGACGGTGAAGAATATTCTCGTCGTCTCTCAAACTCAGTATCTCCCTCCTACTTAATTTAGCATTACGTTAGGCCTTGGTTATCTTAAGATAATTTTGGATTATCCTGGGTGGCTAACCCCAGAGGATTAGCCATCCAGGATAATCAGAAGTGTGCGTCATCGAGGACTGTCTGTCTTATTTCCGATGGGGTCCTTCAATCTTGTCCCCCCAGGATGACAGCCGACTAACACCCAGGTACCTACTTACCGCTAGGTTAACAGGGACAACAGGTGCAAGGAAACACGACCAGCATTTCCACCCATGTCGGGATCGAATCACGGACACTCAGTGTGTGAGGCGAGATTAGATTTAGATTTTGCCACCGTAATGGCTGGTTTATTAGCACCCCATATCCATCCTGTGACGGTAGCGCAAGAGCATGGATACACAAAGGCCTAGGCACTAGGCCCCAAAGGGGTTAACAATTGTACATTTGGGTTTATATCTACATTTCAATTATCTGTTACAAGCGTATCTTATTTCATGAATAAGATATCTTGACATGTCACATAGGTTATTATATTGATCTATCTCTATATTCCTCAATAAGTGCACAATTAAGCACATAGTGTTCAACAGTGACCATATGCCTGATCACATAATTTGCATTTAGTTTGATCATCATCTGTGTCTCCCAAACTGTCAGAAGTACCTGTAGCTGAAGCCTAAGCCTGGCCACCTAAACATCAGTCAGTCTGTTCACATTGCAAGTTGCTCCAAAATAATGCCCATCTGTTCGCATTATCATGACAAGATAGGCACGTTCATGGAAATTAATTTGGATTTATATCTACAGTTATTATCTGTTAAAAAGCAAATTTAGGAAATTTGCTTAGAATAAGTATCCTACCTTCACTAATAAGATATCTTGACATGTCACATAGGTTATTATACTGTCTATCTCTATATTCCTCAATAAGTGGACAATTCAGCACATAGTGTTCAAGACAGTGACCATATGCCTGATCACATAATTTGCATTTAGTTTGATCATCATCTGTGTATCTCCCAAACTGCCAGAAGTACTTGTAGCCAAGCCTAAGCCTGGCCACTACAACATCAGTCAGTCTGTTCACATTGCAAGTTGCTCCATAAACATACTTATCTATTATTTAAAATAGTGGGTTATAGATCTACTCAGGCTTCTAACCGCATTCCTATAGCTATCATTTTCATTATTTTTTTTCCCCTCCAAATTTTTCCTAATGCTAGACACAGAAAACCAAAGTTATATTCTACATTCTCCTTATGGGTGCCTTTTGGCAAATATTTAAAAATCATGAAGGAGAATCCCAATTTTGACGGAATTCATAGCAAATGTACTTTAATTCCTTTGTCCCGGGTTTTTGAGTGAGGCGTTTCAAAAATGGGTAAAACAAGTTGCCTAACATTCCACTAACACCGAGCACGTATTCACAAAACAGAAGTCAGGGACTGAGTAGGAGATAAGTAACATCAGGAGCGGGAACTGGAGGTCAGGAATGAACTGAGGTCAGGAGCAACTGAGGCCCGGAGCAACCAGAGGTCAGGGGGAACTGAGGTCAGAAGTGAGCTCAAGTCACGAGCGAACTTTAGCTTGTTTATATATATATATATATATATATATATATATATATATATATATATATATATATATATATATATATATATATATATATATATATATATATATATATATATATATATATTTTTTCCTCATTCAAACTCCTATCTCTTTCATTTTTTTTTTTTTAACTAGTTTGTTCAAAGAAAAAAACCAGACAGCATTTCGGTCTTTCGGACCATTATCAAAGTTGAAACGTCTTCTAAATTTACCTTCAGTTCGTGAGTTATGAATTGTTCCGACCACAAAATTGTGAATTTTATTCTTCATAGCTTCCATTCCTTTATTAAATAAGTAGGGAATAGGACAATGGTTTTGTGAGGATTTCGAAGGAAACATCCTTTGTGTTGGTTTTAAAGGAAAAACCATAACTGTGCAACACTGGAATATTATTTAAAAAAAGGATATTTCGCAGGCTTTTCAGTCGAGTACAGAAGGCAGAACCTTTATATTGAGGGATTTATGGACCTGACCTACTTCCACTAGTGGGCCCCCCCCTACATATGACCACGTCTTCAACTGCTGCATCTTACCACATATTTCACTGGCTCCAATAAAAGCCTCCATCATGCCTTTTAATTAGATTAAAAAAAAGGGGAAAGCGAATCGCCTTCAACAAACACACCCAGGTGTTCCCGTGCTTTACAGAAATTTTTGTCGAGTGCTCAAGATTTCTTCGGTTTTTTAACCCCGAGTAGATTTTACCCAGGATAACCCAAGAAAGTCAGTGTCATCGAGGACTGTCTGTCTTATTTCCTTTGGGGGCCCTAATCTTGTCCCCCAGGATGAAAACCCACACCATTTTCGACAACAACTCAGGTACTTTTTTGCTGCTAGGTGAACATGACAACAGGTAAGGAAACACGTCGAAGGGTTTCCACCCGCCGGAATCGAACCCGGGCCCTCCGTGTGAAGGAGATTTCAGCCACCAGGCCACCGGGCCTCGTGGCTCAACTAGTAGCTGATTCAGCTCACATAGTGAGGAACCAGGGTCTAGTTCCAGGGGGGAGTAGAGACGGGCATGTTTCTTTACACCAGCTGTCCTTTGTTCATTTGCAATAAATAGATAACTGGGTGTTAGCCGACGTTGTGGGTCGGATCCTGGAGAAAGGGGGAAAAAAATCTAGTAAAAAGGTCGTGATATGAATAAGATTCCGGTTAAACCTCGGGGGTTTAAAACCCAAATTGCTTCTTGATCTAATAACATAAGAAACCATCGTAATGGAAATGGCGAAAATCATCATGGGTGATGGATTATGTCAAAAAACCAGTCTTTGTGGGTAGGAGACAAGAAAAAGCCCATATATGAAGACAATGACAGGAAAACTATTTTAATGAATTGGGTAATAAAATTCTATGATGTAGTATGACAATTAAAATTTATTAATGGAGTATAACATAAAAAAAAACCCTGCTATGTATGCAGTAAGTTTGGGGGAAATAGCCTTCCCTGGAGCAGGAAGAGTGACCCTTTGTGACCAGTGAAGAGGCGGCCAAAGGGGCTGTAAATCGGCCCCTGCAACCAACTGGGGAGAGTACAACTAGGGGGAGATGGAATAGACAAACTATGCTTTTGGGTACATTGAAAAAAACCATGCTATGTGAAGGAGGCAAACATAGCTGCTACTCTAACCTTGTAAAAGTCACATAGACTGGCTGCAGCCGCACAGAACCTGGCACCCAGCCGCTGTTACTATAAAGAGTGAATATTTCAACAGAACTGGAGTTCTTGTGGCAGATTTGCATAACATTACTTTCTCTGCCAGAATATGGACCCACAGCAAATGACTAACACCCAGGCACTGCTCTTTTCCTTCCAAGCAACAGGGACAAGAAAAGAAAATTATATTTGCTTCAGTGGTAAGACACTGAGATACATCTGGAAGGAACATTATAAAGAAGTTTATTTGAGAAGGAACGTGTATAGGTTTATACAAGTATATTGTGCGAACGGTGGGTATATGAGAGTAACGAGAGTAGTATTAATGATTGAGTGAAGGTCTTACTAGTCGGAATAATGACGTCACAAGACGTCACTGGTTATTTAAACCTATTGCCTGCCATAATTATCCTTAAAAATCCCCCAGAAGCATATCTTTGCCGCCGCTATAATAGCTTAACAGCACCCAAGAAAGTCACAGACTGAGGGCAGAGAATGGGAAATGATGAAGAGAGAAAAGGACAGAATCATTCATTGCTGCTGGATATTTTTCACAGGAAACATATCATTGAGACATGCCGTCGCTTCCTTAACAAATAGTCCCCAACACACAAAATTCCTTTTCCTCCTCCTGGACTTTACCCCGTGAGGGTTGAACTTCCACAACAACGGTGGAGTTGCATTACACGCAACCCATAGCAAGGTGTTATGCTATGGTTGTTGATGTGGTGGTTGGTTAATGGTGGTTGAGAGCGTGTATTCTCCGCGTGGGTGGCCGCCATCTACCATCTTGGTGCAGTGTGAGGCAAGGCCACAGTCTCTCCTCAAACCCCACATTTACACACAGTTATGCAGTACTAAAAAGAATTAATAAGGTAAGCTCCGTCTGATTTGCCTTCTGGGCGTCACGTGCACCTTACAGCTCAAGCTAGACCGTAGATGGGGCTTTATGTCTGGGAAAACATCAAATGAGAATTGGACGGCTGAAGTAAGTGTATGGTGTATTTTGTCAGTGATTCTGGAATTTTCTCTTGAACCTGAGGAGTTTGTGGTAATAGAGAGGTTGTTTAAGGTGGTGTGGGTAGTGAAGCGTGTGGTATATGGTAGTTGTGATGGGTTATGGGGAGGAGGTGGTAATGAGGTACCATGGGCGCATGGCGGCGCAGGCGTGTGCACACCTGCCCCTGCGTTCCGCACGCCCACCCTGTCTCCCTGGCTATCCCACCAAGTAGTATTTAAGGTGTATTTGAGGAAATAAGTGTGTGGAGGATATAAAAGGAAGGTGAGAGATCACCTCCGCCACTATGGTAACTCGCTCATAACATTACAATACTCATAAATACCCTTTAAACTTTCTAACTCTTAGTTTCTACTCACATTAATTTTCCATCAGTATGGCTATAACAGGAGAACTTGACAGCAGTAAATAATGGTATTAAATAGGTCAATTCAGAAACAAATTTTTTTTCCCCTTAATATATTGCACCATTAAGACTGGGTTTTATCTAGACTAGTATCGAGTGTAGGGAAAAATTCGGTTACCAGTGTTTGTGTTAAATTTTATGTAAGACTGCAGACATATTGCAGTTTAACCCCCTCCTTGGATGGGGGATGGGTCTAAATATAAAAATATTTTGGTTTGAGGATTTTGTGTAAAATTACCATAATTTAATCAGTGAATACTAGTTTTACTAAATAGTATTTAACATACAGGTTTTAACATAGCACTTTTAAAAATAATCTACTTATAATAAAAAATAATCATAATTCCTTTATTTCTACAAGTACATGTACAAGGTATACAGGCCTAGCTGACATCAGTGACATGCTACTGTATAGAAAGTTCCTTTTTATGCAAAGCATTTTGGGCAAATTAGGATAAATTTTGTCCCTAGGATGTGACCCCCACTAGCTGCCTAACACCCAGGTGTACCTGTTTGATTGACAAGAATTAGGACAACAGTATGGAAACACCCCAATATTTCCACCCCTTGCTAGGAATCAAACCCACAGACTATCACCATGTGAAGAGAGAGTTTCAGGCCATAACACCTTTTGAGACATTTTTTGTATTTAGAAGTTTTACTAAGAGAAAACCGCTAAATGCTGCTGGTTTTTCTTGGGGTGCTTCTGTTTGAACATAACTAAAATTATACTTACTGCTAGGTACCTGTTAAATATTAACCTTTCAGGTTCAAGCTGTAGATCTACTATCATCCAGGGTCTAAACCAGAGATCTACGCCATGAGCTGAGCTCACTCAGATAAGCTGTGAGTGGTAATTTGGGTTTGGATATGAGAATGCATCTATGTGTGGGTGTGCACCATATAAAGTAAATCCTGACACGCAGTGCATAATGAGAAAAAACCAACTGTTTTTCGATTAAAACAGCAACTTTGTGGTGTTTATGTGGTTTTTACAATTGTATTTTATGTTTCTGGTCTCGTTCGCAGAATGGAAGATATATTACAGAAATAGAGATGATTTTGATTGGTTTTAGTAAATGAAATAGTTTCGTAATTAAAGAAGTAAATGTTTGATTTTGCTGATTTCAAGAGTAAACAAATCACATCACAATAACCAATACATCAACTGGTGTGGTCTAATATACATTTACAAATGTACTGGATAGTGTTTATACAATTATTTCAATATTGCATAAGAGTAATTCATCTATTTTTATGTTTGAAAAATAAAATGGAATTCATATCCAAAGTCTGAAAAGATGTCAATAAATGAGAAATGTAATTTTTAGTGCCAGAATGCCTGCATTGTTTATTCTAGAGATGCTGTTTGAAGTTGGAATATTTTTATCTTTGTTTGAAATTAGCCAAATTGGCACAATTCTGATCACTTTATTGGTTAGTTGAAATATTATCAGCAGTTTGTGCTCAATCGATAAAATAGAAGTGCAATGGAAATAGCTAAGAATTTGGTCAACTGAATGTAATTGGCCTAAATAGGAGTCAGTGGGCAAAATCGCCTATATGTGAAATATCGCTGACAGTCAAATTCGCGAGTGCAATTTCTGGTCAGTTTTCACCAAATTCCAATGACTTTGTTTTATTACCTCCAGAAAAAGATTCTCTACCATTTCATAAGAAAATAAATTTATTTTTGAAAATTTAGACCCTGTGGACAATATGATCTATGGCTTGGACCCTGGAAAGTGGGTTGTTAAAACCAGAATTGGTGGATAACGCTGCCCATGTGATCGGTTTCGTGAGAATTTGATCCATGCTTCTCTTGTTGAGAGCAGTATGCTCTACCATAAATATCATGCTTATTAAGCAGTTTATTGTAATGCATCAGCATTTTGCCAAAGGCAGTACATTGTGATCCATGAAAATCAGCTCATAATTAACATAATAAATTAGTTTCTTACAAAAGGTATTCTAGGTAAAATTAAGCAAAATATTACTGTAATGTTAATCCTAGAAAGGTTAAATGAGGCTGAAAATGTTTTAGTGCAAAACCTAAATGTTGCATTCCATGTTAATTTGCAAATATCGTGGTGCATAAGAATAAATTTTTTAGGGTGGTTTGGGTTTGTTTACAATTGCCAAAAAAAATTGTTACAGTACATTTCTGACTTGTCAAATTTTATATTTTTAGTGTATGTACATAGTTATTTACACTGTTTTGATTAAAATTTATTACCAAGAGAAAAAAAAATTACACTACAGCTGATAAATTAACGACTTCCATATTTCATTCTATGGAACTTCAATTTGTACTGTACTATAAATTCTTTTTATGGTACAAACTTGAATGAGGTATTATTGGTGCTCTGGGTGAAGCCTGGAGTGAGTAAAGTGGGGATATGCCACTCTGTAACTGCCAGATGGGAATACAATACATAGGGCTCAAACTATGACTGCTAAAAATTTTAGGTAATTTCACAGTGGTAAAGAAAAGAAAAATACAGAATCTGATATGGTTAAGGGTTAAACAAGATTTAGATTTCTTGGTTAGAATGCAGTGAAGCTAGCCTTTGATACGTTTGTTTAACCTCTTTCACTGTCGAGACCCCTGCTCACAAACTTGCTTCTGTGTTTAAGAATTTAAAAAAAATTCTTATGAAATGATACTTTTCCCGATGTTAATGACACCAAATTAATAGAAATTTGATGAATTACGTTCCTAGGAAGTTAGCGGTCTTGGTAATATATAATAGACAGCAATTTCTGCCCATTTTGAGCCTCATTTTCGGCCAATTCCATTGTTCCAGTCAAGCACACTCATAGCTATTTTGCCAGAACTCCATTTGTTCTATCGATTGAGTATACAAGAAACCATTTACCAATTTCAACTACCCAATAAAGTGGTCAGAAATGGCAATTTGGCCAATTTCACACAAATTTCAAAAGATGCCAATTTCAAAATAAATATTCTTCATTAGTCACATCTCCAAGCCCTCCTATATTACTTCTTGCTTTCCATTTTGAATTTTTATTCACACAAAAAAAGAAGATTTACTGTTATAGACTACTTCATTATTGTAATAATTATATAAATAATCCATTCGTGACTGCGTATTAGACTGGCCAGCTGGACACTTATTGAACGGTGACTTATTTGTTTACTTGAACATCGGCAAAAATCTAACATTTCTGCTACTTTTGAGTTCAATTTAAAGGTATTTTTATAGGGAAACCAAAATCATCTCTATTTCTTAATACAGGGACTCAGTTTTGTGGTTTAATCTGTTCCAGAGGGATCAAGAAACCAAATCGCGAAAACTAAAACTATATTCTGATAAGAAACAATGTGTACTGAAATACCTGCTTTGATAATTCCAGGAGTATTATCAAAAATATAATTTACATACAGAAAGAATGATAAATAAACAGGGGAGAACTAACAACATGTATAAATGAACATTTAACATCATACTCATTTTATTAAGGTACTTCTTATGTATGGAAGACGGAGAGAAGAGAGGGAGGAGGAGTTTGTTTGGAGGCAGGACAAAATGCTTCATTTGATGATCATATCAGCTCAATGCTTATTTATCTAATACAATTCATCTATTAGATATAATGTCAGTATTAACAACATAGAAACATGGATATACGTATACCTAGAATGAACAAATGTCACTTGAATGAGGACTGGTGAGTTGTTGTTGGGTTGAGTAAGGGCCATTTAACTATATTGTACATAGTGGTGGTGTGGTGGTGGCAGCAAAGCCTACCAGTATTCACACTGAAACAATGTATGTTATTTATAATAAATATTTACACTAGTAAATAAGAAATATTTACACTTATCTTGGAGGAGATGGTGGCAGAGGGGCGCTTGTAGTCTCAGGTTCCTGAGAGCCTCAAACAATGGAGTTAAGTTTTCTTGTCGCCATTTTTCTATTGCTTAATCGCTAACTTACTTGCTACACTTATCGCAGCTTATGCTTATATTTTATCGACTCCACTTTGATACTTTGCTACGATTTCTTTTGTTTAATTTATGGTGTTCTCACTTTCTTTACCAAAGGACTGGCACTAGGAGCTTTGGGCCCATGGTGGTTTATTTGTAGCTCACAATAATCAAGGGCCAAAACAATGGATTGTTAAGAAATGTTTTGTATGAACTCGCAGGATAATGTTCATAACTGAAACAATGTCATTGTCGAGAATGTGGGGAGCCGGGGCTTGCGGGTTTTGTAAGGGCACTGGACTGGTTCTTGTACCTAAAACTGAGCCAAATCGAAGAAATCAGCCAATAGCTCCACTAAAAAAATTCACAAAAACTAAATCAGCTAAAACGGAGATAGTATAATTAAAACCAAGGGTCCACTGTATACTCCATTCTATCAAGAGAGACCAAGAAAACAAGAATACAACCATAAATACCATATGAAATACACCTCTAACAAGCATTTTAAACCACAAAACACTTCAGTTTTTTTTTCTTAGCTTATGCACCAAGCTTGCTGCAGGATTTTATACTGCGCCACTGACCACGCAGACCCATTCTCACATGTAGGCTCCACCGCTTTTCCTGCTAGATTTGAAGCCTCTAGAATTTGTAATACTACAGTGCCAACACTGGCTTGCAAGCCAGAAAGTACTATGGCACCGACAGTGTAAAGTGTTAACTGAATGCATATTTATTTGAAAATATTTTTAGAGTTTTACCTTGGACCTAAATCTCTTTTAATTATGGTTAATTTCTGGAGGTGGGTTTAGCTATTTAAAACTTTAGCCAGCCTTAGATTTTAGTGTATCATCCAAGGTAGAATTGTTTAGTGATAATGTGAAGTGGTTAAAAGTAGATAGACCATTGCTGGGTGATGATGGTATATAATAATACAGCAAGTGGAAGTTAGAAATTGAGGAAAAAGCAAGGTGAAGAAGCCATTTAGAAATGTTTAGTCTTAATGTGCATACTGTATGTCTTGGATCTGATATATTTGTACAGTGGCCTATAGTATTTGTATAGTACACTTAAAATAAATTCTATGAGTATGTGACCAAGAAACAAATGTACCTCTTTGATAAAACATTTTAGGCAAAAATAGTCGTCTTCTGATGTTTCACTGAGCTAGTCACATGATTTACTGCATGATCTTTACTAGAGGTAGATATTAATTACAATATCATGCCAGTAATGCAGCTTATATATATATAGCCTACATTGATGTACCATAGCTAAATAGGTGTTTTAATATTAATGCCTGAAATGTGCATAGTATGGGCTCTGTGATGATCAGTTGATCCCACAGCCTCACCTGAGGCCAGGTTTCTGGTGGTTGCTTAATCAACCACTTTTTTTTAGCCCCACTGTCTATACACCAAGCTTACCTGATTAATAATTTGCATGATATAATCTTCACTTTTTTCACTATTTTTCTCCCAGGAGTGTTGAACAGCCTGGCTCCATTGATACGATAGTGCTATCCAGGGGCTTTCTGTTGGGTGGTTTAATTTACACTTCCTCCCATTCCTCTGACTTAAGTATACATTATAGTAGTGTGCCGATTTGGGACCAGGCCCTCCAATAACTTTCCCTATATTATGATGCATATCCTTGTTCTAGAATATGTTAAATATTTCTTCAGGCATTCCTGGTAGTTTAAATAGTTTCACTGGCTCTGTGGGCTTTTAAATCCTCATTCTGCTTTGCCTATCCCAAAATGCCCTGGCATGTTAGTGGCTTTCTTTGTACTCCTAACACTATAAAATGTAATCACTATAACCTTTGCAAAAGAAATAATTTTTTATTTTTATCCGATGGGATGAACACCAAACCATAATTTAGGAGAGAGCACAAGTGATTTACAGTGTTACCATTAGTAATACAGCAACCATATTTTTCGTTTCATCCAATCCAATATTTTTCTCTAGCTTTGCAAACATACCTTATGTTCACTATGACATGTTTAATAGACATTACTTCTATGGATGGGACAATACTCAGCCTTTTTGCCAATACAGATTCTAGTTTAGGTAGATGCCTATACCATCAAAATTAGCTGATACCCACCAATACTTACACCCTTAATTATTGTAACGGTCTTGCAAGTATTCTATTGTTCTGTTTGTGGTGGTCATGTATTTTGTATACTGTTCCCTTAGTATATTTCATTTAGAATTCTGTCTGGAGGAGTTGGACTTTCACACCATGGAACAGTTTTCTACTTCCCAATAAGACCTCTTGTATCCTCTTTGCCATTATTGTCTTCTACTAGGTGACTTCTAACATGCTTTATTTTTTGTATCCTTGTAAGATACAAAGCCGTATGCGGCTTTATCTATGCTGTGAAGATGAAATGTTGAAAGTGCCAAGATAATGTCTTGCCATACTTGCTTTTGGGTCCAAGAGAGGTTCTTGTTTTGTTTAATATTGTGTCTCTGTCGTAGGTCTAAACATTCATCTCCCCCTATTCTTCCTGTTATAACACTTGTGTAGCTGTAAGGGTAGATCCTGTGGTCTTTCATGATACGTTAGCGTATAAACCGAAAGAAGGCAGACAATAGTTATTTTAACTTGAATAACTCGAACTTAACACTGGAAACTTGATAACTAACCTTAGGTTAAAAATTAATCTTGTTTGATTAGGATGACTGGATGAATGACTTTCCTTGCATGAGCATAAGCATCTGTTAGCAATCATGAAATTGATATGGTCAGTCAATATGTTTTTAATTAGTTTCATAAATTTATAAAAAGTTATGAATACAGTATTTGAAGGTGTTAATTTGCTGTTATGTCTATGCCCAAATCTCCATATGTATATGCAGAATATGCAACCAGGGAGCAGCAGCTGATTGGTGAAATGTTACGATCCTCTAGTTCAAAAATTAGCTTGCAGATCATTGAGAATGGGAAGGGTTTGAACACATGGTGAGAGTCTATAACTCAGGCCAGTGTTAACCACTGACCTGTGAGTTTTAGGACTTGTTTCGTGCTACATGGGTTAAAACCCTACCTGTTCCATGATTTATTTTCAGTCGTGTTATGATTTCGAGAGTCATTAGCATAGTCTGTGATTCATATTGCTAAAAATTCAATACTGTATTGACCATACATTCCAGAAACTTAGCTTCTGTGATTAAAGGAAAAATTACTCATCAGGCACTCAAACTTGTTTTCAATACATTGATAAGTCCACTTTGTATAAATTCAGTATTTTAGTAATATTTAGTAAGGTTTTGTGTATTTTATTCAATGGAGATATTCATATAATAATAGTGATTGAGTAAATAAGTGCTGATGCAGCTTTGTTTTGACTCCACCCAGTGACACTATAGATGCCCTAACTGATCTGGGATTCAGTTGTCTTCATGATTTGCTGAGACGCCTTCATAGTAAGTTAGATGGGATGGTCAGTTTGAGCCAATAAACTCAATAACCTTTCAAATCCTCACTTAGCTTACTAATCTTCACCTAATGTATCTTGGAAATTGAATTAACTAATTGTGATGGTAAGGTAAAGCTTTTATACACTTCACAGGTAATTAAAATTGTAATATTGGGTAAGCTTTCAGCTAAAAGATATCACTACTATTTCATATGGAAGGCACAAGAATCGGTTAATGTGCTCAGTTCATCCTTACTTAATGTATTTTAATTTAAAGAATGTGAAAGATTTGAATAAAATTCCTACCTTAGTACTGTGCTGTTGTGAAATTTGGTTATGTTCATCTATTCAATTTGACAGTTTTATAAAACCTTACATCATTAATACTTAGTGAGGTTCCAATTTGTTTTTGACAGCTGCTTTTACCCCCAAGCTTTATTGGTAGACCACTGTTGAAGCTGGGTCTGAAACTTTAACCACCACTACTCTACTGCAAAAGCCTGATTTTGTTGGCCTATTTATTTTTTTCTTGTTTATTCCACATATGTTAATTCTTCGCCCGAAGGCAGAAATAATTAACTTAATACATAGTAAAATATGCTGTAATGCTTGTCAGTACCGCTATAGCTTGTTATGTATGGTGTCCTGGCTAGTGTGACAGCTTGGGGAATTAATTTTTGTCATGAACCTGGACATTCAGTAGTAGTGGTTTATTAGTGTAAAGGGCTGAAAGATTTGTTTGTAGTCTCTTCAGGTATAACACATTCAAACATGCATTAGGGTCATTTGTTTTAGGCAAAAAATATACAGCTCATCACATTAGATGAATATTTTAAGTGATGTGTATTTTATTGATCCCAAAATTTGACAGAAAGATGTTTTAATTATAATGGTTTTTAAGCTTTGAATAAGAACTTTATTGCCAGGTATGTAAACTTTTTACTGTATATAACAGTATTTTTTGCTTTCAAAAGCTTTAAAAATAACAAAACTTTGAGTTTCCATTCTGTATTGATTTCATTTTGCTTAACTTATTTATATGCACCCATCTAAAATTGTTAAAGCTTAACTCTTGTAAATATATTTATAATTGTTATAAATCACACTTGTAGACTTCTGCTCACTCATGAAGGCACCAAAACAGTATTTGTTATAAGAAATCACTATGACTGGATACAGATTCATTTGATATTTTTTTTGTGTATGTAGTGTGGAGTAACTGACATTCTCTTGATACAATTGTTGATTCGGAACCTCAAGAGCCAGTAGATTTAAATTTAGAATGTAATTTATTAACTCTGCTCATGGCTAGCACAGTTGACTATTTTTTATTAAGGTGGTTTGTGTCTACTGTTAGTGAATTATCATACATTTTTTTCTTTCATTACTGTGGTATATTTTGGATAAATCATCTTTAACCCTTTGGGGGTCGATGAGGTTCCTCTCCCAAACTCTGCTCTCAGAGTCGAAAATTTTTGGATTTTTTTTCTTATGAAATGATAATCATTTTCCATCATAACAAAATTATGAAACTTGATGGAACGAATTATGCTTGCGGTTATCGGTAGCCCGGCATTTACGCATCAGCGATTTCGCAGACTTTGAGCCCTATTTTTGGCCAGTTCCAATGTTTGTCTAATAAATTAGCTGTTTCAAGTAGGAACTCCATTTTGTCTATCGAATGAGTACAATAAAACCGCCAATTTACCAATTTCAACTACCCAGTATGGTCAGAAAGGGCAATTTGAGACCAATTTCACACAAATTTCAAACGTATGCTAATTTAAAATGGGGTCCAGAATAAACAAGGCAGATATTCCTGGGTACTAAAATAACATTTGAACATTAGTCAATGCCTCCAGACCCCTGTTCCATTACTTTTGCTTTCCATTTTGAATTTTTATTCTCACAAAAATTAAGATTTACTGTTGCATAAGTTAACTGCATTCATTGTAAAACGGTATAACATATCAGCGCACAGAGCAAGAACATTAGACTTGCCAGTTGATGTGTATTGGACGATGGTGTGATTTGTTTATTTTGAACATCGTAATCAACATTTCTTCGCTACTTGAGCTCAATTTCAAGGCACACAAAGCCAACCAATCAAAATCATCTCAATTCTGTAATATATCTTTTCACTCTATCAAATATATTCATTTTAAACGAAAAATACATCAATAAATACTATACGTAAAATTGACTGCAAAGTCGCTTGTTTTAAACGGAACAAACTATCAGTTTTTTTCATGCAGTGTGCTGCAGGAATTTTTATACTCATGACACTGACCCCACACTCCATTCTTTCATATGTAGGCCTGCCAGCCGCTTTCCCGCTTAATTTGAGGCCATTAGAATTTATCTGTAGATTAGCACGGCACCGACTCTGCGCGTAAAACGTACTAGTACCTGCAGTAATCTAAACCCCGAAAGGGTTAATAATTGAGAATTTTTCTCAAGTGCCTTTGTTCTACAATTCAATTTTGATGGTAAACACAAAAGTTGGTTCTGATATTCTTTTGATTAGGTTAGCTACTGTCAGATGTAATATACAGTGGACACCATAATCGAACACCCCAGAAATCGTACAATTATGTAAGTATAATATTGTAAGTGCTTGTAAAGTGTACTTTTGGGGTCTGAACACTAACCTACTTGACATTATTTCTTAAGGAAGTAAATTCGTTCGTAATGGTATCTGAGCAGGCTTCTGGAATGAATTTTGTTCGTTAGGTGGGGGTCCACTGTATATGAATTTCGTGTTATAGAATAATCCCAACAGGTTGCCCTATATTTATTATAAATACAGTGGCATCTTGGACTTACGAGTGCCCCAGCTTGCGAGTTTTTCAGAGTTGAGCCGTCGCTCAGTCAATTTTTTTGCTTTGGAGCCGAGCTAAAATCTTGAGCTACGAGCAAGCTTCAGATATGCAGCCATTTGTAGGAGAGGGAATACTCAAAAACCCTTACTATCAACTAGCTCATGTGGAATGAATTCTTAAATTTTGGATATCACTGAGAAAAGTCATCCATGAATAAAACAGTATAATGTGCCCTAAGTAAAGAGAAATGAACGTAATACATGTTCTACAGGTTTCACCGTTGTGTGGCTGACTGACTGGTTGGCTGATTTGCTTGGTTTTGTCTATCTCCTGTCTATCTCTCACAGGTACACACAAATAGTTATATTATAGTGTAATGCTACTTGATAACTCCAAAATCCGGACAGTGCTATACTATGTGGCAGATACAAGGCATAATAAAGCATGACTGCTGGGGGGGTAATACACATTTTCACTTATTCAGAATCAGACATGACCGACTCTACATCGTGTGTAATACCTGTTGGTTCATGAGCGGCCTCTGAAACAGACAAGTAGAGACAGGAAGACATGAAAGAAAGACAGATAAGCAGAGACAAACATAGAGCTAGACAGACAAATACAGATTGAAATAGATATAAGACAGAATATGAAAATAAATCTCAATTCAGTGAATACCATCAAATGTCACTTCCATGAGTGTCACCCATTGGCAGTGGAGACACTCATCTTACACTGCTTCCAAGGAGTTTCATATACTCCAGCATTTCTTAAACATTGCTGGACCCGAATAAATTTGGTGCTTTTTTTTTGGGCTGAAATGGGATTAATGAATTTAAATTAATTAATTAGGAAAATTGATTTGATATAGTACTTACGAAAGCAAATTGAGTTACAAGTTGGCTCGTTGAAACTAATTAAACTCGTTAGGGCCAAGGTACCACTGTATTGTAATTACCCATGAAAGTTGTCCAAAATTTTTAGTTTGAAAGCTTTTTCTGCACTTGTATAATTTAATTTACATTTAATAATAATGACTTTATAAATCATAAATCAGAAGCAAGTATTTGTACTGACAATAAGTTATATAGCCCAGTAACTCGCTTATCCAACTCATTCCTCTGTTCCAAATATAGTTGCTTGTTTATTGGTCATTAAAACATTTAATGTTCATATTTTGTAAATGATTGTTTTTATATTAAATATCTTTGCATGCTTGTTTTAATTTCAAAACACACCCTTTTACAGTGCTATACAACCATTTAATTTGATCTTATGGTATTTTTAATGGAAGCAGTAAATTAAGGCTTATCCAAGATTGTCCTTGGCACTAGCAGTTGGTACCTTAGTTAATCATTTCAGGGTTGGGCAGGCCCTCCCAAACCGCTCTCGGTCGAAATTTTTCGGGAAATTTTTATTTTATGAAATGATAGAAAATCTTTTTCCAACTATAATGACACCAAAAGAATGAAAATTGATGGAAACTAATGGAATTATGCTCTTAAGTGGTTAATATATCAATGATTAGAGATCACATTACACCCTTTTGAGCCCGAGTTTTCAAGCCAATTCCAATATTTCAGTCTACTAAAATTTTAGCTATTTTGCCAGAATCATTGTCTTCTCTCATCAAATGAGTACAAGAAACCGCCAATTTACGGATTTGAACTACCTAATAAAGTGGTCAGAATTAGTAATTTGGCCAATTTCACACAAATTTTAAAAGATGCCACTAAAATAAGGTCCAGAATAAACGAGACATTCCTGGCACTAAAATAACATTTTATATGTTCTTTTAGTCAGGTTCCATACTTCTACATTGTTTTCTCCATTTTGAATTTTTATTCTCACAAAAATAGAAGATTTTCTGTTTACCTGGAGTTTACCTGGAGAGTTCCAGGGTCAATGCTTGCGCGGTCTGTGACCAGGCCTCATGTTGGATCAGAGCCTGATCAACCAGGCTGTTACTGCTGGCCGCACGCAGTCCAACGTACGAACCACAGCCTGGCTGGTCAGGCACAGACTTTAGGTGCCTGTCCAGTGCCTGGGCTACCAGCTTCACTGGGCATCTGTAAACGGCATAAATATCAGCATACTATGCAACAATATTAGACTCGCCAGTTGTATTGACGCATGGCATGATTTGTTTACTTTTAAACACGGCAAAATCAACATTTTCACTTACTTTGAGTCAAAGGTCATAAGGTACTGGCTGAATGTGGAAACCCTAATCAAATGAGAATTATTTGTAATATATATACAGGGTCCCTCGGTTTTCGTGGTTAATCCGCTCCAGAGGGAGGTAATTAAAACTGAAACACACGAAAACTGAAACCATTTACAAGAAATAATGGAAATCTTAATTAATCCGTTCCAGAAACCCTAGAAGTTTAAAAAAATTTTTGGGCTTTAAAGATAGATTCTATATGTACAAATGAATGAAATGAATGTGGCACTTACCTTTATTGAAGACTGATGTTGCTGGACAGAGGAGGAGGTGGAGGGACCCTATTTTTGGAAGGGGAATCCCTTCCATAAGGAATTTAGGTACCAAGTCCTTATCCGGGTCACTTCCCTGCATGCCTGCGTACACTTCCTGGGTCTGCTGCAGACACTCCCTCCTGTCTGCTTGAAGTGACTCCTTCCTTGCCTGCTACACTCCCTGCATACATGCTACACTCCTGCATATGCCACACCCTGCATACCTGCCACACCCCCTGCATTCATGCTACACTCCCTGTACACGGCACTCCTGCATACGTGCTACACTCCCTGCAAACGTACACACCTCCTAAAGATGTTAATTCCCTGTATTCATGCTACACTCCTCGCATACATGCTACACTCCTGCATACTCATACACTCCCTGCATTACTGCTATACCTCGCATTCATGCTACACTCCCTGCATACGTGCTACACTCCCCAGAATACATGCTTACACTCCTGCACTATTAAAGTACTCCTGCATACATGCTACACTCCCTGCATACACAGCACTCCCGCATACATGCTACACTCCCTGCATAGATGCTACACTCCCTGCACATGCTACACTCCCTGCAAACATGCTACACTCCCTGCAAACATGCTACACTCCCTGCAAACATACACTTTGGCATTCATGCTTATACCCCTGCAAACATGCTACACTCCCCTGCATACATGCTACACCCTGCAAACATGCTACACTCCCTGCATTCATGCTACACCCCTGCAAACATGTTATAATTCCCCACACTTGGAGTGTTACACTCTGCATACCTTAAGCACTCCCAGCATACCTGCTACACTCTCTTCGCATACCTGCTACACTCCCTGCATACCTGCTACACTCCCTGCACTACACTCCTGCATACCTGCTACACTCCCTGCATACTCACTCCTGCATACCTGCTTACACACTCCCTGCATTCGTGTTACACTCCTGCATACGTGCTACACTCCCTGCATACGTGCGGTCACTCCAACACAGTACACTCCCCTGCATACATGCTACACTCCCTGCATACATGCTACACTCCCTGCATTCATAAGAAGCACTCCCTGCATACATGTTACACTCCCTAAGACATATACACTCCCTGCATACATGCTACACTCCCTGCATACATACACTCCCTGCATCCATGCTACACTCCCTGCAAAACATGCCACACTCCCCAAAACATGCTAATTCTGCAAACATGCTACACTCCTGCACAGATGTTACCCTGCATACCTGCTATGACTCCTTGCATACTTTCAGCACTCCCGGCATACCTAAGCACTCCCTGCATACCTGCTACACTCCCTGCATACCTACACTCTCATTCATGCTACACTCCCTGCAAACATGCTACACTCCCTGCAAACATGCTACACTCCCCTGCAAACATGCTACACTTTGCAAACATGTTACTCCTGCAACATGCTACACTCCCTACCCATACACTCCCTGCATTCATGCTACACTCCCTGCATACCTACTACTCCCTGCATACCTGCTACACTCCTGCATGCTTGCTACACTCTTAAACTCCATCGTGTTTCTCACTTTCTTGACAAAGGACTGGCACTAGGAGCTTTTGAAGCCCACAGCTGACAGTAGTCACACACAATAATCAAGGCCCAAACAATGAATTGTTAATAAATGTTTAGTATAACTTGGGGTGATGTTCACTCAAACGTAAACAATGCTAGACTGCGTGGGAGGAAAGGGTGGTGGTGGCCTACGGCCTTTGTATGTGCGTACTGGTGGACAGGTTCCTGACCGAGCACGAAACGGAGGGAACACACGAAACAGAGGGTACTTTTCCACGAAAACTACACAACTGAAATACACTAAAACAGAGATACACGAAACCGAGGGACCACTAAATAGAATTCTCAGTTATGATGGTCCCAAAATCGCCCTTTATGTAAGTTTATTTTTTAAATGCTTTTGTGGGCACAGTGGACCCTCGGTTAATGAACACCGGAACTATAATACAGGGAAGTATAATATTGTAAGTATGTGAAGTGTATTTTTAGGGGTCTGAAATAGACCAACCTACGTGATATTATTTCTTAAGGAAGTAAATTCATTCGGTAATGGCACTTGAGCAGGCTTGGATGTAGAGAAGTTTTTCGTTAACTAGGGTCCACTGTAGTATTTTTGGGGGAAGGGTAAAAGGACTAGTCTATTTACATATTCCTTATGTGGGAGTTAAATCTCGCTTGCAATTGCACTTGAACAGCATCTCTTTTGAACTAAAAAATATCGTAAATCCTCGAGGTAACACTGTATATCTTCCATTCATCAAATGAGACCAAGAAAATCAGAGAATACAACCATAAATGCCACGAAACAGACTGTAAGTCGCTGTTTGAAATAAAAACATGATCATTTTTTCCATTATCGATCAGGTGCAGATTTTTTATACTGAGCACACTGACCGCACAGACCCATTCTCTTACATCTAGGCCTACTCAGCTTGTTTCACTTGATTTGAGGGCGCTAGGCCCTAGGCGATAATGCCGAAACCCTGGTGCGTGTTTTTCCCACTTAGCATGTTTAAACCCCAGCAAGAAGTGAGGACTCTTGTGATAAAGAAAACATCTTATCAAGGGGAATTTTGGCCCAGATGAGAGAATGGGTCTGTACGGGTGAGTGCACAGCACACAAAATCTTGCCTTCGCTTGGGGGCATGATGAGATAAGAAACTATGACCATGTGCTTGGTTTAAAACAGCATTCTAGATGGTTTTATTGGCTGTTGTGGTATTTGATAGGATATTTTAGAATGGAAAACATTCTGAAATAGAAAAGATTTTTGGTTGGTTTCAGGTCCAGCAGCTTGAAATTGCTCTCATTCTTGTAAAAAGATTGCAGAGTATAATACAGGACTTGCAACATTGCCCTGTGCCCATTTTATGTGCTAATTGAGTTTTTTCTATATTGTTTATGGGTCTTACCTATTTCAAAAATATTTAGTCTATGCTAACATTATAGTCATAAAAATTTGTAATCATAATTGGTTTTAAAGGAAAATATTTCAGTATACTGTATCCTTACTAAGATATTTTGACTTAAATTGCTTACATATTTGTTGTACACATTCACTAGATATGCTTTTTAAAAGTTCTACAACCACCAGTAAGTTGAAAGAACTGACTAAATACTAAAAACAAAGACACCATGAACCTGGGTTCTACAATTTAATTACCCTTGGATACCCTAATGACAAATAGGTAATTGCATGTTAAGGAAAAAGGAATGTTGTTAAATCATAATTTTAGATGGCCAATAGCAATCTGTTCAGGCATTATCACTCAAGATTGAAAATACTGTTTGTAATAAAAACTTCAATGTGAAATTGAAAAAGCTAAATTTTTAGAACTTTATTGAATATGCTAGAAGATCCAATATGTATCATTAGCTTTCAAATCATAGAGAATTGAACTGTAATGATTGAAAACATTTAGCAGTATTTTATATGCCATTTGTAGGATAAAATAATGGTTACCATAATTTAAACAAAGGTCAATGTAACAACTTAATATTCCTAGATAAAGGCACAGCAGAATCTAAAGTTTTTGGCATGACAAGTAGGGAGTCGATGTCATGCCCTGCTCTACAATATTCTGCATCTCTAACTGGCATGCACCTTGTTTCTGGTCTATACATAATTTATCTTAACCTGCCTAAGATAAAGGCTATAGCTGTTTAGTGTGGTGCATCCTTCATCCTAGAAATTAATTGTATGAATACAGTAAACCCATATAATGGACTTATGGGGTAGAGCAGGTACAGTAATAGCAATTGTGGATAAACAAAAGATTATTTTGTTGGGGAGGTAACAACAATGAACAATTCTATAACCAAAGTACATACTATCCATAGTTTTCAAATTATTGGACCCAGCAGATTTTGCTAGGGTGTTTTTGATGTCCGTTATACAGAGTTCCATTTAATGGAGGGTTTACTGTAGTTCTTTATAGATAATTTATCCTCATCTATTGTCTTCAAATTCCATTTCTTTGGATTGGTGGCTGCAAAGACCTGCTGGCAACAGTAATGAAGACAGGTGCAGATCATGCTTTCATTAACCCTGCTTTGTTATGTAGTGATAATACTTTACATGGAGCAAAATGTCCTCGAAAGATTACCTACACCCTTTGGATTACGTATATATCAAAGTATTTAATTTCTTTATCAGGTTCAGTAGCTGAATAATTTATACTGTAGTAAGGATACTTATACAGTACTAGAAGTTTGTATTTAGGGAGGATGTTTAGCAAGAGAATTTAGATGTCGGTTCAGAGAACCAAAGTTGATAAATTACACATAATATTGATTTTGGTATCTTATTGAAACGCTTACATTGTTGTGTGGCTTCATCAGTCCATACAAAGGAGAATCGTGAGGAATGAGGGGGAGGAGTTTGAGGTACTCAGTCCTCAACCTTAAGTCGATGTAGTCAGTCCAATGGACTGACAGTTTGCTCTGCCAAGTCTGGGTGATGACAAGGAGTACTTGTCCATTATCAGGAGGCACTTAATGACTTTCAAAGATTTGAATAGTCAGATATATATCACTAAAGCCGGTGTTTCAGATGAATATACTAAAATTTAGCGGCTTCAAATCAAACAAGAGAGAGTTATAGCCCACATATGATGAGAGACTAGGCCCAGTGGTTTGTGTATGCTGTATAAAAATCTGGCACAGTAATTGAAAAACTCCGCCCCGTGTTTTTGGATTAAACGAGACTTTGAGGTATTCAGATAGTATTTGATTGTATTCTCTTTTTTCAGGGTCTCATTTGATAGAATGGAAAACACATTACAGAAATAGATATGATTTTGATTAGTTTTATGATGAAATGACCTTGGAAATTAAGCTCAAAGTAGTGGAAATGTTCGATTTTTGCCAATGTCCAAGAGTAACAAATCATGCCAGATGTTATCTTAATACACGTCAACTGGCGAGTTCATTATTCTTACATTGAAGGCACTGATATTATTTATACCATTTTTACAATATCTTATGCATAATAGTAAATCTTCATTTTTTGTGTGACTAAAAAATCAAAAATAGAAAGTAAGAGTAATATAAGAGGGCCTAGACGACTAATGAACAAAGAAAATCTTATTTTAGTGCCAGGAATGTCTGCATTGTTTATTCTGGACCCTATTTGAATTAGACATCTTTTTTTATTTCTGTAGGTTTAAATTGGCCAAATTGCCAATTTCTGACCACTGGGTAGTTATAACGTAAATTAGAGCTGACTGAACTGATAGAACAAATGGAGTTCGTAAAGAAATGAAGCTAAGAGTTTGGTAGACTAATGGAATTGGCCGAAAATAGGGCTCAGGCCGGCGAAATCGCCTGATGACATATTTCCGACACTAACTTCACGGAGAGCGTAATTCTGTGAACAATTTCAGACTTTTGGTGTCATTACCATCAAAGATTATCTAATGTCTCTATAAGATTTTTTTTTTCTTTTTTCAAAAATTTTGCAACATAGAATGAGTTTCAGAATGGGGCCCCCGACAGTCAAAGGGTTTGGGCAAAATATTTTCCTAGAGATATTTTTCACACTGGGACCAAATTTTTCGGGGGAACCAACCCAAAAAAAATTTTTCCCCGTGACCCATGCCTTACTGTTATTTTTCCACACCACAAAAAATTAGCCTTGGCGACATGATCTTTTTAAACCCCTTTTTGGGGGGTCGCCAGGCCCTCTCCCCAAACTCCCTTTTTGGGGGGTCAAAATTTTAGGAGAAATTTTTTCTTATAAATGATAGGGAATCTTTTCCATCATAACACGGCAAAAAAATTTTTTGATTGAAAACCCAACGGAATTATGCTTTCACGAATTTAAAGGGTATAAAAAAAATTTTAAAACCCCCGGGTTTCCCCCCCACTTTGAGCCCTTTTTTCGGAAATTTTAATGTTTTTCTACTAAAATTACAGCTGTTTTGCTAGAATTCCATTTGTTCTATCAATTGAAAAGAAACTGCCTTTTTGTTTTCCCAATAAATAAGGTGGTCAGAGTTTGGGGAAGGTAAATTTCACACAAATTTCAAAAGATCCCAAATTTTTTAAAAAAGGGCCCGAAAAAAATTTACAGACATTCCTGGCACTCAAATAACATTTTATTTTTTAACAAGTCTCCGGGCCCCCCTTTTTCATTACTTTTTTTTTATTTTAATTTTTTTTTCACAAAAATAGAAGATTTACTGTTATGTATACAACTGCATCATTGTAAAAATGGTATAAATAATATCGGGGATTTTGGGGTATTGGACGCATGGCGTGTTTTGGGTTTTCCCTGAACATATGCCAAAATCAAAATTTTTTCCTACTTTTTGCTCAGTTTCAAGGTACTTGTCATCGGGGAAACCAGTCAAAATTATCTCATTTCTGTAATATATCATCCAATCTATCAAATAAACCCAAGAAATGAGAAAAAAAAAATACCATCCCAAAATAGACAAAAAATCGCTTTTAAAACCCAAAAAAAAGGGGCATTTTTTTTTTTCCTCATTATGCACTGTGTGGTGGGGATTTTTTTTATCCCCGGGCTGACCGCACAGACCCATTTTTTACATCTAGGCCTACCAGCCTGTTTCTGCTTGATTTGGGGGCCCTTTGAAATAGGCGGCAGACCGAAAAACCCTGGCGCGTAAGCTGTATAGTAGGGCCCAAACCCCCCGGGGAAAGGGGTTAAAAACACACTGGATTTTAGTGTGATTCACCAATAAAGGCTTTTTTTTAAAACCCTTTTCCCAGCATTAGCACACAACATGGGGGTTAGCCTGTTTTCATAGGTTTCCCCCCAGGTTTTTCCTCCTTTTAAATTTAAGGGCCCTTTTTGGGGATTTTCCAAAACGGGGCCCTTTTTTTTTCACAATTGAACACTTGTTGGATTTGGGGGTTGTTCACCCTTTTCCCCCCTGGAATTTCCCCCACATTTTTTTTAGCAGCATTTTTTTCGAATGGGAGCCTCCCAAACCCACAACACTATTATGCTATTTCTTTTTAAATCTGTCACACCAGCCCCCTTTTTAAAATTTCACTTACACTCAAAAGGATTTTCTTGGCAGACACATGCAACCCCCTTGCTTTTCGGGTATTATCGCCTGATTAACACTATCTCCCCCCCAATTGTTTCTCGTTGATCCACAACCCCAAAAAAAATTTTCCAAATCTTCCAGCACTTTTCGATATCTGTTTTGTAAAATATTTGCACCTTTCGCAACAACAGGTTCCTTTTATTTTTTTTCCCCCTTTGGACTGGAGAAAATTTAAAAAGGGGTTTTCCATACAGTCTGGCCACTCAAACGATAACCCACTTTCTTTTTTCATAATTTCCCTTTAGTTCTACCATTTTTGCCTCTTTCCCCCAAAAGGGGTGGCACTGGGGGTTTTTTTGGGCCCAGGGGCTTATTTAGCAGTTGCAAGCACTAAAAAAATGGAATAATGACAATGTGTGGTATGAAGGGTGAGTGGCGCCCCCGCCGGTAAACAATGGCACACTGACTGGGGGTTTGGGGGATGTATTTCCCAAGATAAAAAGTGTATTCTGGGGCGGGTCATTAGAAACTCACCCCCTATTTTTGGAAAAAAGTATCGCTAACCGAATTTAGCGAACCCACCATCATAATTGGGGGGGACTTTTTTTTTCTTTTTTGGGCAATGTACTGCTCCCCCCCTTCCCCCCAAATTGATTTAGAAAAAAAGGCAAACCCCTTCCCGGGGTCCAAGTGGACACTACCTTTCTCCAGAAAATTTTTGGGAAACCCTTTTTGGGAAACCCCGAATTTTTCAGGCAACCATTCATTCTTACCTTGGATGGTGTGCTTCCTGCACATAGTTTTTTGCATATTGAGTTTTGTGGTACTCGCCATTTTTCCTTGGGGAAAATGATGGTAATCGTTTTTTGTACTGATTATCAAATGTTCTGTTTTCCTGATGTAGTATGCTTTTTTTTCATTTGGGCCCAAAAAACAGAGTAATTAGCTCGCCCCCACTTGTGGCAAATGAATGTGTAGTTCTGCTGTGCTGGGCAAAAGTTGGGGTTTAATAGCAGTTTTAGTGACATCAGGGGGCCCATACATGGATGTTGTATAGTTGTATCAGTGGCACTAGCCAATTAGTCACCATTCAAGTCTATTTATTGACAGGGAATATGAAATAAACCCCTTTTTGGGGTATTTAGACAAGATGTATCATGTAAATTATGCTGGGGAAAAAAAATTTTGAAATTTTTTAAAATAAATTTTGGGGGTTTCAGATGCCCCAAAATTTTAAAAAAAAACTACAGTCAGTGGCCTCCACTCCCCCACAACAGAAAGACCCGGAAAAAAAAACCCCCCCCCCCCTACCACCAATCCAAACACATTCATCTTTTTAAAATACAGGGTCCCAAAACCAGCAACAAAAACAAGGTACCTTTTTTTCGTGGACTGCTTACAGAGTCAAATGTTATGTTTGGGCTTTCACAGAGACCCACATAAGACATCACTTGGGGGAAAGAAATATGGATCCCGGCTAAACCTTTTAAGGTTGGGGAAAAATGAAAGGCAAAAGGGGGGTTTGGGGCCCCCATATCAGTCACTTTATGTTCAGAAAAATTTTAAAAGCCCAAATGATGTAGTTGAAGATTAGCAATAAAGGCGAGAATCAAAAAACCCCCTCATCGTGGTTGTCTAAAACCCCCGGGGGGGAACGTCCCCAATTCCAGGAACAGCTTCTGAAAAAATTTTTCCCCCGTCTGGAAAAAAACTTCCAGCTCCTGCCCCCCCAAAAACTTGCTATAGGTGGGGGTTCCCAAATTCAGGCACCTAAATGGAGGGGAAAAGAAACAATGTGGTGCAGAGATAAACCAGGGGGCAGCTCAGATGAAAATTCACACATGCATGAACTTTTAAATCTCTGCACCAAGTTCACCTTAAACCAGCAAAAAGTG